>PVJL010002656.1:0-186179 GCA_004026885.1 Lyroderma lyra
TAAGAAGAGACAAAGAAGGACCTAGTAATCTCACTTCTGGATGTTTATTGGAAGAAACCCAAAACACCACTTCCAAGAGACTTGTGTGTCCATATGTTCATTGGAGCATTATTTGCAACAGCCAAGACATGGAAGCAATCTAAGTGTCCATCAACAAGTGAATGGATAAAGAAGTTGTACATATATACAATGGAATATTACTCAGCCATAAAAAGAATGAAATCTTGCCATCTGCGACAACATGGATGGATGTAGGGTGTATTATGCTAAGTGAAATAAATAATAAGAGAGAGAAAGCTAAATACTGTATGATTTCACTTATGTGTGGAATCTCAAAGACAAAATAAAACAGAAATTCATAGATTCAGAGAACAAACTGATGGTTGCCAGATAAAAGAGGGGTTGTGGGGCTGGAAGAAAAAGGGAATGGAATTAAGAAGTACAAATTGGTAGTTACAAAATAGTCATGGGGATATAAATTATAGCATAGGCAATATTGTCAGTAATATAATAACTATGTATGGTCTCAGACGGGTACTAGATTTATTGGGGTGATCACTTTGTAAATTATATAAATGCTAGTCACTATGTTGTACACGTGAGACCACTATAACATTGTATGTCAACTGTAATTGAAAGAGAAAAAAATTATTTAAAAAAAGAACAGTAAAAAAAAACCCCAATGTGAATATGATAGCAGCCAATATTCTTCCTCATTCAAAAAAATTACTTTAGCTCATATTTTATTATTAAGCATCAGTGATGTGATCCCACCTGGATTCATAGGGGCTAGGACACAGAGAAGCATGTGGATATTTGAGGAGCATCAGCAATCTTTGCCACTGGACACATTGCCTCCATTTTGTTATTTTGTGTCCTTTATTTTCTCAGCAGCAGCAGCAGCAACAACAACAGTAACAACAACAACAACAAAACCCCAAAGCAGTAGTTAAAAATATGACCCCAGATATTGTAGTTAAAACTTGTACTGATCACATGAGAAAAGTAGTGATAATACTTTAGGTATACAGAAAAACTAGGATGTGGGTAATATAAGGTCTCACTAAATTAATCTAAATATAAAAAATAATCTCAAGGGAATTAGTTGCTTTTTTCACATTGAGATACTTTAAAATTACAATTCCCCTTTAGGCATATTTATAATTGAAAAAGAAGGGGTTGGGAGTTTTCGTATATATTAGATTGACGTTTGGGGAAATGAATTTTTACTTCATGTGCAACAAATGAATCCTAATCAGTTAAGTGGCTCTGGGCCACTTCTCTCATTTCATTTTTACTTTTTGAAATGCACGTTTTGGTCCTATGAAACTCTCATCCTACTGGCCAAGTCACATACCACTTTCCTTGAGGCTTATATCCCTTCTTTGATTCCCCTGAAGCATTTTTCATGGAGATTCTCTGGCAGATAGATATCTTTCTTGTTTTCAGAGCCCCATATTTGTTTAGGTGTTCCCTTTCACCCTGAGGGATGTGGTCATGCTCTAGCCTCAGAAGTGGAATTGGAATTAGCTGAAACCAAAGCCAGTGTTCCCAAAAGTTAGCATGGATCGCCTTCACCTGGAGGGCTTGTTAAAACAGCTTGCTGAGCTCCACCCCCGGAGTATCTGATTCAATATGTCTGGGTGGGGGCATTCCTAACAAGTTTTGAGGTGATGATGATGCCGATGGTCCAAGGACCATACTTTGACAATCACTGATCTAAGCTGGTGATGGTCCAGGATCTTTTGCCCATGATTGATTTAGGTATATTATTCTTGGTCTTCTCTATTATGCCATGCAGACCGACTATCACACCTGACATAAAAATAATTTCACAGGTGATAGCCTTCAATGTGTACTGTGTAAAATATGGTCACTATTTCCTATGATTACTATGCTTTTGTTTCTACAGATTGTGCACATCACACAGACCCAAGTATATTAATACATAGGGATGCGAATAGATGTGTTTGCAGCTATGCAATTCAGGGTAACTGGATTGGTGAGGAAGTCTGGTTCACGGACATAAATGTCAGAGTAGCCTGTCTTTGAGTTATGCTTTTCTTATACTGAAGTAACTACATGAACTTGGGCAAATGGCTTAATTTCTTGGCCTTTGATTTTTTTTTATCTATAACATGGGGATAATCATTCTCATCTCTTGGAGTTGTTGTGAATATTAATAATAATGTTTGCAAAGTTCTTGTCATGTAGTAGACACTCAAGAAAAGGTGGCGAATTTCTAGGGTTTCTAGGCTAGTAGACACTTGGTTCTTAGGTATCAAGTCCGTACTACTATGCTCCTAATAGTCACATTCTTAAGACTGTATGCTCATTCTGGTTCCATCTGTAATTCCCCTGGTTCAGTCTATAATTCCCCTGGCATCTACCTATTTTATGGACCAGTACCCTAATTGGGAATGCAAAGGTAACTGAAGATTGTAGTGAGTATAGCTTTGTCCCTCCCTCTCTGGACCTCTGTGTCTTGGTGAATGTGGCTACTTCTAGATGGTGAAAATGTTGCTAACAGATAATCCCTTGTTCCTTTTTAGCTAATCAAAAGGATTTCTTTCTTCTTTTTTTTTTTAGTTGTTTCCCTGAGTGGGGACTGAACCCAGGCTGTGGTGGTGAGAGCGCCAAGGCCTAGCTACTACACCACCAGGGAACTCCCCTTAAAAGGATATTTTTTGAAATACTTATTAAAGCCAAACCATTCCATATTACTTCTAGACACTTGTGAAATTTATTCAAGAATATGGGGAGATGTTATGAGAAGGGGGGCCTCCATAAGTTTTTCTTTTCTCAATGCAGACTTGGTGAGAACTGCTGAGGAAAGAACAAGCTGGAAGCCACAGGCTATAGAACTTACTGTTATTCCTCAAGCTACTTAGACCTTAGAAAATATTAAGAAAAGTGAAAATTCAAAATAAGCCATGATGGAGCCACCATTTTTCCTAATGTGTCTCACATTTGGTACAAATAGGTAGTAATGTTTGACAATATTCATGTGACTACTTCATGCATTATAACCAACTATTCATTTAAAATCTAATTTATCTGTGGGGCAAAGGTTTACTCTATTTTTGTGAAAACTCTGACTCCTCAAGCCATTAGAACTTTTCAAATGCAGATTTTCACTGCACTTAAACTACTTCAAGATTGGGTTCCAAATCTGTTTTATTAGTACTATGGAAACCCTTTAGAGTTGCGCATAGGTCACATCATTATAAACTACATCTCTTGCTCACTGTGATGCTTTTAATGTTCTTTGAAAACTAGAAGAGCCAGGGAAAATGCTTCACAGGGGAAAAGCAATACAGTTAAGTTTAATTTTTCTTCATTGCATCAATACATTTATTTTTATCTTTAAAGTACAAGTTGCTCCAATTGCTAACCAAAAAACAGCCTTGAAGTAGACAATGACATACAATTCCAAAACTGGCCTTTGCTCCACCTAAGGAGAATCAGATGGTAAGTATAGTTTCTAATCAATTTACACATCGTTAGAGGTCACATATATTAAACCAGTTTGGTTTTTCTGTGATTATCACTCAAACTTACTAATTATTTTTCTAAATAGCAAGATAAAGCTCCACTCAATCTTTCCCCTCTGATAGTCCCATAAGAAATCATTTTGCTATTAGCCTGGAAACATTCCAAAAACAGAAGTGTGGTGGCAGTCTGCAGCACGGCCTCAAGGGAGACATCAGATGTTGGTTCCAATGTGACTTTTATGCTCTTGATTCCACATCTGAAAGTGGAGATGCAATGTGTGTCTGGAAAGGTGGTGCTGAATACAAGTGTTATGTCTCTGTCACTCATCAGCCCCTGGGGAAGGGCAATCTAAAAGCCATCAGTGGACTCCTGGGCATTCATTGCCTTTAATCTGGGTCTTTTTGGGGGTCTTGTAATACAGCCAGAGTAACCAATTTAAAGCAAGCAAATGCTAATCATGGGATTTAAAAATACTTTGCAAAATGTAAGTCATTAATCTTCAGAGTAGCTTTCTGGAGTCATAAGCATCCATCGCCACCCATTTTTGGCACTTGGGAAATTTGGGATTTCAAAGGTATAGTGCAGGGCTGCACCCAAGGCACAAATTGTGATCTGAGCTTCAAACTCTGGCATTCACCTTGGGAGCAATTGTGAGGTCACGTTTGGGTCCATGGAAGTGTTGGCTTTATCTGGACCCCACTCAACTGCTATGTGTTATTTGAGGAAATATTATTGGGAAAAGATTGAGCTGTTACATCTGGCTTTGGTCTTTTCACTGATTGTTTTTTCTCCCTATAGGTCTCTCTTATAGTCAGTCTCTTAATTTGACTTCATATCTGAAGTCATAGATTCACAGCCTTTTACAACACCAAGAAACCTCAGAAATTGACTGTTTTACTCTTTCCATAAAATTTTGATCATCTGGGCAGGGGTATAAAGTTATTGACAGTGAAAACCTAGGCATTAGGGAAGAGCTCTGCTTCTATTGCTTTATCTTTTGCTCTGAAAATTTCTAGCCCATGGCAGGTGATTCATAAATATTTCCTGAATGAATTTATGAATGAGTAAAATCATGTTGAGGGTAAAAAGATGGGAAGAAAAGGACTTGTGGTAGTGGTAATTGTTCAGATATTACTCCGGTAAGGCTCGGAGATATACTAAATAATATTTTCTGATTGTTTATACTGGTGATTGGGAACTTTTAATGTATGCATATTTAAGGACTTAATTTTATAGAAGAAAATAATAAGGACCACAGACATGCCTAAAGTCTCATAATTCTTAAAAACAGTCATCTAATAAAATATGAGACATCACTAGAGTCTTTCCTATTTATGTAGAACATAAGAGTAATTGGTATATGTCTCAATAAGTGAATTAAAGTCCTAGGCTATCATTTACTGTAAGTGACTGGCCAAGATCACTTAATTCTAATGGGCAGTTGTTTCTTCATCTGTAAGTGCTAATGACAGTAACCATACAAGGTCATTGTGAGGATTAATAAGATGATGGATATGAGAGTGTTTAGTAGATGATGGAGCATTATATATTAATAAATAGGTATTATAATTCTATTTGAATATAAGGTATTGTAGTTTTCTCTGTGGATTACTGAATTACAAATAATAATTTATTTGTAGTTACTATAAATAAGATTTCCAGACAAGTTTGGTAGTTATTAAGCAGAAGGGTATATCATCTAGAGGTGAAATGTAAATATATCTGGCTAATGTCAACCATTCCAAGCAAACAAGAATTAGGTATTGCATCATGGACAGTGTTGAATTGAAAATATTAGGCAATATGTTGCAGGAAGCTTATGGGAGGCTTCCTGTGTGTGAGAGAGACAGGGGAGTGGACAGGGCAAGGGAGACAAAATGTGTGTGAGCCATGGGATGCATAGTTAGATAGAAACCATGGAGGCCTAAGTTTGGGCCTCAAAGTTTTTTAAAAAAGACTTTATTTTTATGTAGTTATGTATACATGTATTCACCCATCTACTCATCATCAACCCCATCCATCCATCCATCCATCCATCCATCCATCCTGTTATCTATAGCAGACACTTGGTTGTCTACTCAATACATATTTTCTACCATCTCTTCCCTTCTAGAAAAGCCTGCTTCTTTTGAATGAAGCTGAAAATGCCAGATTCTTATTATTTTTTCAGTGTGTTTGCAGCTAATGGTATCCATGTCACTCCATTCTGGCCAATGAGATAACAAGAGAATCTGCTGGGATGCATTTGGTAAAGATTGTTATCCCCTTTAGAGGGATTTATATGAGGGAGCCTGTTTTTTTACTCTTTCAGTTTTATGTACTGTGGTGTGAGGATGTGGTCTTTGGAGTTGTTGCAGCTGTACTATGAGACCACCAACCAGAAGGTGAAAATCCAATGTGTGTGGGATGTCAGAGTAAAAGAATGGAAGAAGCCTGGGACCAGGAGGATGTCACTGAGCTGCTGGACCAACTCTTAGAGGGTATGTCTTCAGATTTATTACTTGAAAGGATTATGTCTTTATTGTTTAAGTTACTCTAAGTTGGACATTCTGTAATTGAAGTCATAAGTATACAGATTCATTTTTCTCTTTTTATTTTCTGTCCCAGGAAGGATTTGAGGTACCCTCAATATAGTATGATTAAAGAAATTTGAAATAGGTGAAATATGATGCAAAACAAACAAACAAACAAAAAGATAGGAAAGAAAGATGGAATGAGGACTGATATTAATCCATAAAAGGTGTGCCATGAAATCCCATGTACTTTCTAGAAGATTACTATAATTTTATTTTGTGGTAAAAGAAACACTTTTAGGGCACAGTGCTCAGTAGTTTCTCCTAAGTTTGTTGCATGAGTACATAAGAGCACACTGCACCCCCTCCCGGGAAGGGGCTCCCTTCTCTCTCTCCTCCGCTCTTTTGAATGTGAAGATTTTAATGTGGAGCGTCATGGGAGTCAATGAACAGGCACTGATACTGAGGACCTAAAGTGCCACCAGTTTGTTCCTGACCCTGTTGGCCACTCTGCCAGAAAGAGAAAAGGCACTCTTCCACAGAGCTGTGGAAAGCTGAGAAGATCAGAAATGAGTCCTTGGGTCCCAATTCTGGACTCTTGAAAAATTGCAAAACATGGAAAGTTTTATCGCTACATAATTTATAATGGCAAGAACTGGAAATAAGTGTCAGCCTAAAAGGATGGGAAACAGTACAGTAAACTGTGGCTTATCCATTGGGTGGAATGTTCTGTGGCTAGCATTTATTTACACTCTTGTACCCATATATAACCCCTTTCCTGTTTGCATGGAGAATACTTACAGGCGGTGCTGGAGGCTGCAGCATTCAGCCCAAGATAACTTGTGGATTAAAGTCCTAACCTTACTCCCAAAGTTTGCCATGGGATATCTCGCTTTTTATTATTATTTTTGCATCGCTTTAGTATATCAGTAGTCTTTGGAAACAAATGACATCTTTCTATATATAGCATTCTGTTTTAGTAGTGGTATTTACATTTACAAAATTCAGTAATTCTTGGGAGTTCCCTGGTGGTGCAGTGGCTAGGCTTCCACGCTCTCAACGCTGCGGCCTGGGTTTGATTCCCAGCCAGGGAACTACCCAAACAAACAAACAAACAAGCAAGCAAAAAACAAAATTTAGTAATTCTTGATCACTGAAAATGTGAGATCCTAGAAAACGTATTTCTGTGTGTAAAAAAATTATTAAATACTGATCATCACACACATTTCTGTTACATTAGGATTAGAGACAAGTTCTGTTTAGAAATAGCTCCAAAAACAGTTTTTATATTTTATTTTTACATAGAAAACCAGTCAAATTTGCTTCAACCTCAAAGAGCATGTTTATGTAAAATTAAATGAATGCAGCAGCGAGCTGCCCTGTTATTTTTCCTAAATGGGAAATGGGTTAAATTTCTGAACAACCATGGCATGCTCCTGCCTGAGGTGACACAGATGTCTTTCAGTCCAATAGAAACACAATCTGTCCCCAGGAAAGGGAGGACTAGCATCCTGTTGGTTCCTGTGTCCACCTCTGGGGAGTGTTCTCCCACCGCCCCCCTTTATTGGACCAAGCTGATAGACGTGTATTCATCATCATCTTGGCCCAGGATGTACTTTCATTTTTGGTTCTGAATGATATTCAAACCTCTTTAATTCAATCAGAATCTCAACATGGCATCCTATAACCTAAAAACTGCATTATAAAGTTTATCACATCAGCATACCTTAGGAAATAGGGAAAAGATGGATGGGAAAAAGTATAAATAAAAAACTAAGGAAAAATATATATGTACTTCTATAGTCCTTCTTTATGTAACTGGCCATAAGATTAGAGTTGGTATTTATAACTTCTTTTTTCTACTCCCAATTTGATGTTCCCTTTGCTCTCAGCCAGCACTTCGGTGAGTTGTGATTTATGAACCTGGTGGGTGACTCAAACTTCTACTCCTGTTGAGTGTGGGCCTTTGGTTGTCCTGAGCATATAGGGTGGTTAAGTCTTCGATTAATTTTTATCAGTGGAAAGAGTGGTGCTAGGAGCCACCATCTCCTGGGTCTAGGCTTGCTGCCCTGAGCCCTGTGCTGTAGCTAGCATTGCCTGTTTCTGATCCTAGAGCCCAGTAAGTCTATGATTTTAGCCGTTTTTGTCACTCAAGTCTTTTTTCACCTGGATTGCAGATAAGTTTATTTTATTTTCACGTATAGCTGTATCTCTGAAATATTTAAGATTTATATTTACTGTGCTTTTGGAAACAAGGTGAATTTAACTGTGCTATGTCCTTCACTGAGACTGAACCTCTGCTGTAGGGAACGACCTTGCCCAAGGTTATTGCCTCCGCTTGGCTGATGTGGGTGCACAGAGGCCTTTCCCCCTTGCGTCAATTTGGAGCAATTCTGAAGGGCCATTCTCGCTCCCGAACTCCCTGTAGGATTGGCTGAGATCCACTCAGTTGTAACTGCATTGCAGTCAGCCTCTCCCTCTGTCCAGTCCTGCCTTCTCCACTACCTTCCAGGGAGACTGGCCCCCCCAGAACACTCCCGACATCCTCCTGCACACAGCACTGCACCTCAGACTCTAAGGCAGACTGGAAGTTCACCAGAGAAATTTTTCTGTGCTTTAGCTAGTATGGTGAATATCTATTACACTTTGTCCTGGCAAGCCTTCTCTTTGCTGGAAGTTATTCTTCCTTTGGGAAACTCATTTTCCGTGACTCCAGTCTATTGTTTATTGCAGAATCTGCCATATTTGTATGTGACTCTACTTTTTATAATTCCTCTTTTGGCTTAATCTAATTGCTACCGTTTATAACCAAGTCTTCTGAACTATTCACTAGTTCACTAGGTTAAAGCATCATTTTATAAACCAGCGAATTAATAAGCCTGGTTTATTAGATTAACTTACTGCAGCCCAGCGAAAGGCAGTTTTTAAGACAGGATAGATGAATTAAAAAATCTAATATTTGTTATTTTTTCCTTAACATGAAAAGTAGTACATGGTCATTGTAGAAAACTTTAAAGGTAGGAGTGAGGAAAACGCATAATCCCACTGTCTAGAAATAATTACTGTTTACTATTAATTTTTATATACCCTTCTGGTCTTACACATATTATATTTTCTTTTAGAACAATGGGGTCATACTGTTGGTAACTGCTTTAAATTGGTTTTAATATGTTGTGAAAATACTTCGTATCATTAAGTACTTTTCTACCACATTCTTTTAAATAGCTACATAGTATTCCGCTGTTTGGTTGTGTCATAATTTATTGAATTAAAGCTAAAGTTAGGTTGTTTCCAAATCATGGCTGTCACCAATGATACAGTGAAGTGAGTGAGGTCTTAAGACAGATCTTTGAACACAAGTCTCATAAGTGTAATTGCTGAATCAAAATATTTGCAGATTTTATTGCTTTTGATATGAATTACTAAATTGATTTCTAAAATAATTGTGTCACCTTGCATAACTATGCAAGAGTGTGAGAGTAAACTGTTCTAATATTGGATTGTTTTCTTAAAAACATTTTGTCAATTGGATAGGCAAAATGATGCTTGCTTTATTTAATTCATGTTTCTCTAATTAACAAAGAATAAAACATACTTTTGTATGTTTATTGTCTCTCTTTATGTGTGTGCATCTGTGTGTAAGAGTATACGAGGTCTGACAATTAAGTTCGTGAACTTGCCGCCATGCACTTACATTAGCAGCACTGTACAAACAACTCAGTAAGGTGTCATCACCTTGGTATATCTGTGTCTCACAGCTGTGTTCGTGTTGATGGGTGGCGGTGTCTTGCTGAGTGACGTTCATTATTGTTGCGTGATTTGTGTGCCATTGCTAGGATGTTGGAGCTTGAATCAGAGTGACACACAAATGTTAGATTTCTTCTTAAACTTGGCAGGAGTGGAAGTGAAGTTAGCCCCATCATTTTACAGATGAAGGAGTAGAGGTCTGGGGGGGAATAAGAAATAGGATTGAAGTAGCAGATTAAAAAGTCTCCTAATAACAGCACTATCCATAAAGGGATATATTACATTTTATAAGGAATAATTAATTTAGTGTTGGTGAAAAGAAAGAGAAAACCTTTTGTGTTCTTCCTATATTATGGTGGTCACAACATTGAAATAAAGAATTTAAAATGCCCCTGAAAGCTGATTACATCTTTACACATAGAATTGATGGTTCTAATTTCTTTTTATTGATTGTGTAGCATTTTATAAAAGCTGTATGAATGTCATTCCTGGTGGTTACCCAAAGCAAACTTACCACAGCAATCATCATCCATCTATAATTGTTAACAGTGTCTACAAATTAAACTGGAGCTACTTGAAACTGAAGAGGAAGAAGAGGCTATGTCGTACTCAATATATAGCAGTTTGTCTTGTTGGCTCAAGGACTAGAAACAAACATCTGATGACAATATTCCAGAAGCAAGCCTGGCATCTATGGGATAGAATATAGGACTGCCAGATTTAATAAATAAAACTATAGGACACCCAGTTAAATTTGAGTTTCAGATAAACAGTGAATAGTTTTGTAAGTGAAGTATGCCTCAAATGATGCATAGGACACACTTACCTAAAATATTATAAATTGTTTATCTGAAATTCAGATTTAATGAGACATCTTATATTTTATCTGGCAAGAGGGTCTTTTTGTTTTACGTACTGAAATAGTGAACCCATTGCATGCATTTTATGAGGCTCTTTTTTGTCACTCCGATTCTAGTAGTTGCATGAACAAGGTACTTTCAAGAGGAGTCGACCACGATTCTCACGTGGATATGAGAATGAGCAATAAGAAAAACTGTATTCGTTTCCTATGACTGCCGTAAGAAAGTGCCACAAACTGGTGACTCAGAACCGCAGAAATATATTGTGTCCCAGTTCTGGAAGCTAGAAGTCTGAGATCGGCAGGGCCACGCACCCTCTGAAGTCCGTAAGGGAACCCTTCCTTGCCTCACCCTAGCTTCTGGTGGCTTGCTGGTCTCTTTGGTGTGCCTTGGTTTGAAGCCACAGCCCTTCAATCTCTGCCTCTGTTATCACTCGTCATTTCCCTCTGTGTCTCTGTCATCACATGACATTTCCTTCTTATGTGGACACCAATTATATTGGGTTGGGACCCACCCTAATAACCTCATCTTAACTTGATTATATCTGTAAAGACCCTATTTTCAAATGAGGACATATTCATAGGCTTCAGTGGTTAGGACTTCAGTATATCTTTTTTGGGTGACACAATTCAACCTGCAGCAGATAGGATCACCTAATATCCTTGATTATATATTAAAAATTGGAAAGCAACTTTAACTGGAGTCATTTCATTATTTGCCAGTTCCAAGTACAGATACTGTTTGGGCAATCAGCTCCTATTCAATTGTGGAAGGATTTTTATTTTCGAAAGAACTAATAGAAATTTTCACGTGGGATCGCAGAATTTAGGCTGGGGTCCAGATTTGATGTTGGGAGGGGGAAGCTCTGGGGACTGTCGACATTTATATTTCCCTGGACACGAGATGTGATTTTAAAGGGCCTCTCAGGTGTGACGGTCAGGTGAAGACATACTCTGCAGCCCCTCACAGTCACTTCAGTGACGTTTTAGTACAGTTGTCGCAGGAAGGGAGGGGGACATTTTATAAAACCTTCAGGAACTTTTGTTTTCAAAACTTGTAAAGCATTTTTATTTTAAAGTGCTGGAGAGGAGTTTCCAGACACCACCATCACAGCAACTCCGTAGTGGCAGATAAGTTGTGAATTCCCAGACGAGCAGCAGAGGTGGCCAGATAACATTTGGATTCTAGTTTCAGTATCAGCAGTGCAGGCTGTAGTTAATCCAAGGCTAGACCAGTTCAGTTTCCTCATTCAAAGTAAGACAGGGAAAGGAGGGAATTTGAATATGTGTATGTGACAGCATTAAAGAAAATTTTGAAAAAGTTTAAAAATTATGGCAGTCTTCGAAACCTCACCCAGATGTATTCATTTCGGTTGCTTTCCACTCCTTTAGGAATACGGTGACATGCCCTTTTAAGACTGATGGATGTTTCCTGATGACAAAGTAAAGCATAGTTTTGTAACTTAAATATATTTCCTTCTTTGAAAATAAAGTCCATAGAACTTCAAAAGACATCTTCTACTTGGGCCTGTTATGCAAAAACGTTGAGAAGCTAGCGTGATGAATAAGGTTGGTTTGTTAGGACGGTTGTCTTGGGGAGGGTTGCAGACTGAGGTTCTAAGTGCAGACGCCTAATTCAGTTTTACAGATGTTTGTTTCACCTCACAAATTTAAATCTGGGTATAAGAAATTATTTGATTTCCCATGATTATTTTGGTGCTCATTTTGAGTAGGAAGAACTGCTTTTTGAAATGGATTCATCTCTGATCTGTTAATGTTTTTCACAGTGTTCCTTAGGCAACATCTATTCGTTGTTAATACAGAGTTTCTCTGAAAGCCTTCATTCTGTAATCAAGGTAATGGACTTTCTTGGCAAATCCTGACTCAGGAGACCCGGAGGTACTAGGATATTTCCAAAATAGGAAGGGCTTTGATTCGGAGGCGGTGGATTTGCAAAGTGGTGGGTATCATTGACTTCCTGCGATTCACCTTTTCTAGTGCTGGTGTCCCGGAAGCCCCCTGATGGCAGCCCAGTTTGAGAATCCGTCCTCCTTGGGGCAGGATGTATGTGGTCTCAGGTAGCTCACTCCCTGCTTAGTACTCTAAACCTGGAGTTTGGGCACACCTGGAGGCTCCTGCCCACTCCCTGGCTCTCTTTTATTGTCAGCTCTGGATTCACACTCTGGTGACTATGGGTCTCCAGCACTCTCACTGTGCCACACGCATTCTCTCCATCCCTGTGTGCATCAGCGACCTGTCATGGTGTCAGCTCTGGTGCCTGTTAGCCTGTCTTGTTCCTGGCAAGCCTCCTCACAAGAGCCAGAACACTGCCTCTGCTCCCAGGACAGGTAATAGAGGCTCGGGTTTGCCCTGGACAAATGTTACCGTCCTTCTGGAAGCTTTCCCAACCCTGGATTTACAGCTGCTATTCTCCACCCACGTGCTGTGTGGGCTCCCCAAATCGCCTCTTGGACTTCCTTGGTGGATCTTTGTTTCAACCCCTGGTGCTCTTTCCATTGTGCCCAGCCCACGTGCCTTTGCTGGCGGGTCTGATGCAGGCAATTGTCCTAACCTGGTTCTGAGGCACATCTGCCTGTCCTTCATCCCCTTCCTCCCTATCTGCCCTGGGTTGCTGGGAAACCCCATCTCTCTTATGCTGAGCTCTGAGACATGCAAGATGGGTCCACTGCTTCTGAACCATTTCTGGCTTTGTGTCTTGAGAGTGTTTACATATCTTGATACTGGATTTCTCCAAGTTCCTTCCATTTCTGCATTATCTGTTCAGGACCACAGTAGAGACAATTTATAGCACATACTCAAAAATCATTTGTTGATTAATGAGTGCATGAATGAAATAATGAACAACTTTTTGAGCTTGTTCAGGTAAAACAGCCAAAGCTCAGGAGGATATCTGCCTGAGGTCACTCCTGAAAGAGCTGGAATTCAAAAGCACTTCTGCTTGACTTCAATGCCCGTAGGAAAACACCCCAAATGACAGCTAATTGACATAGTGGAGGAAATACTCATAATTTTCTCTCTAGCTAGGGAGTGTTTCAGCAGTTAAATAGGGAGCATTGACAGGTTTTAACATTTTTACGTGGCTCCTGTTTTATTGATTGCATCTTGGAATGTTGACTGTGAACTATTTGACTGCTGCGGTGTCAGTGATTATGCTGGAGAAATGGCAGTTGCTTCATGTGTGACTCAGGCAATATGTGATGCTCCTGGAGAGCAGTGAAAGTACAGGGTTCTCTTGAAAGACCCCTGGGAGGAGAAAAGCACCAAATGGGGATTTGATACTTGATTTGTTGTATGGTTATGTTGTAACATGAGGCAAACATATACCGCAGACGATGGGTCTGATGGTTTATGGTCACACATCAGTGTAGACCTGAAACAAGGATGTGTTTTCTTATCCTGGAAAGCCCTTAGGAAGATGTTTAGATGTTCCTCCATATGCTCCAGGGCTTGTGATACTCCATGCAGAGGTTCTTAATCTTGTGTGTATGCATGCGTGTGCGTGTGCGTGTGCGTGTGTGTGTGTGTGTGTGTGTATCATACCATGGATTTTTTTGACAATCAGAAAAATGTTTTTGAATGCATAAAAAGAAATACATTGGATTACAGAGAAAAAATGTTTATTGAAATCCAGTTGTCACGATATAGTAGGTCTAATAACTGATGTAATTTTGAAGCAGTGATATGTATAAGTGATACGGCAAGGAATCAGCCATATGTGATGTGGTAGGATTTCTCTTGGTGACAGATTCATGAGTGCTGCTAGTACTACTATTGTTTGTGCCCTACACTATAATGGAAGGAAACCTAAGTTAGAGGTTTGTGAAAAAACAATTTTTTCCAATTCAAGTTCACAATACCCTGATAGAAGAACCCCTTCTCTTTGGGTAGTGGACGAACTGGCTGTGGAGCAGTCACAGCCAACCCAGACACTCAGGCAGCCTCATAGGTGGCAGGGGGATCTATAAGGCAATTACTATGTGACAATTGAGCCCAGATTCATCACTTCTTCTCTTTATGCATCACTTTCTTCTATGCCACTGAATGAGATATGCTGGCTCCATCTTTACCCAAAGGTTAGATGTAGCGATCTATGTTAAATAGCCTACCTATGTCACATGCCTTCAGGTCCTTAGAAGGAAAGTCAATATTTAGTAGGTGTAATTTCATCTACACAGATACAGGGAAAATTAAATGGGAGAGATTCGTTTTCATTATTCATGATTCTTTCTTTACTCAGTTTTTTTTTTCTCTCTGATGCCCTTCCTAATAAATACTGCCTCATGATGATAATTTCCAGGATTATAATGAAAATAAGAAATGGATTATTGCTATTTCCTTCTTTAGTAAACTGTGGTTTGTTATCAAATTATTAATAATATAAAAATTTCTTTGTTAGTTGAAACATACTGAAAAAAAAAACACAAACCAAAAAAACAAAAAAAGCGCCAAGCAGGAAAAATGACTTTCAATTCCTCAAGTATTTGGGGGAGCTGCATAAAGTAGGAAATGAGAGTCATCCTGTTCTGAACCCCAACCCTACAAGTTAGTAGCATGGATTTAAAAAATACTTGCAACGTTCCCCAGCCTGCTATGTGTGTGTGTGGGGGTGAGTGCATGTGTGTTTGTATATATGTGTGTTGGTGTGTGTTCTTGTGTATGTGCGTGTGTGTTCTGTTGATCATTGTGATCAATTGTGGTAACTGGTGCTTTCCATCTGGGTGCTTTTCCATACCCTTTCTTTGGTGAGATCAGTATTTTCAGGGGCGGTACTTCTATTCCATGTGGTCACTGGGGCTGGTAGTCACGGAGCACTGCTCTTCCCTGACGCAGGGATGAAAATGGAGCCCCGAGACTGGCTGGCTAGGGAGATTGATTAGTCAGACACAAGGATTTGCAGAATATTATTTAGGTTAGTTCACTCGACAGTCTTTCAACACCTGCTTCCTTTGCTCTCCTTTGCTGTGGAGTGTGGAATGCTAAATTTGTCCAGATGCCTTTGCAGTAGGAGTGGGCATGTGACACTATTCTGCTAGTAAAGCCTGCTGGGGGTTTTGGGGAAGTCTGCTTTCCTGGTTTGGATGCTTCCACTTCTTTCTTCTCACCCGTCCCAGGGATGTCTTAGCTCAGGTAGTACTTGCCACCTTTGGGCCACAAGGAAACCTGAGAGAAGGAGTGTGCCTGTGACCTGAGGCCAGCAGCTGCTTGCTTTGGGGTTTATTGTAGTGTGAGGGAAAAGCCCAACACTCAAGTGTTGAAACTGGTATTCGTTGGATTTACTGTCACTTGCCTCTAAATGCAAACTTTAACTGATTGAACATAGGTCTCAGGCTGGAACAGTGAGATCCCCCCAGACGTTTCTCTGGGAGCTAACGGGGAGGACAGCCTTTCTCCTCTGGTGTGGCTCAGTTGGGAGGCTGGGCACCTGAGCTTCCAGGATGCTTCAGCAACCCTGGGGGAAGAGGTTAGCTGAAGAACAAAATTAAGGAGTGACAAGCCCCGGAGAGTATGGCAGAGCCTGATGACATCCTTTGTGAGTTCCTGGATTAAGTCTTGTCTAAAGCCAGGAGCTCTGGGTTTATGTGCTAATAATGTTTTCTTCTTGCCTTGGGGGATTTTCAGTTATGTTTCTCTCATGTGCAACGGCCTCTGACTAATAGAGTCTACAAGTGACGGCTCTGCTGCACTCCATTTGTGCGCCCATTCTACAGAGAGGTTTGTGGTTTGCAGTTTGATACGTGTCTTTCAAGATATCTGTGGGATGCACACACATACACACTGCATATGTACAAACACACAGGTAGTTTTTATTTAAATTTTAATGGAATCATACTTTATGTATTTTTTAGGTATCTTTTCTTAATAACACATTTTAAATATCTTTCCATTTTTGTGCATAGTAGATCTATCTCATTTTTTTGACAGAAACATAATATTTCATGGAATGGTTTTAGCAAGAATTTGTTTAATCATATTCCTCTTGTGGACACTTAGATTATTTTCATGTTTTTCCTCCTACAGTGAAGTTTATTGCAAGCAATTTCTTGTATAAATGTGTTAGTATTTTCTAGGATTCCTAGAAGTGGAACTGAGGGTCAAAGGATTTGCATATTTTGAAATTTTAATACATACTAGTCAATTTTAATAGATACTAGTCAATTTATTTGAACAGAAATTACATTCATTTCGACTCCCAGTCATCCCCATGAACAGCAAATTGATTTAAAAAATGCTGTCAAGCCTATTTAAAAATTTTGTCACCGTGTTTTAATTAGTATTTTCCTGGCTATTGATGAAGTTGAGCTTATTTTAAAATATTTAGTTACCATTTAGAGTTATTTTGTGAATTTGTACATATTTTTTTCTGAGTTTTTCTTTTCCTTTTTTAATAGATTAAAATAATGTAGACTTTATTAGCATATCTTTTTTTGCGATATTGGCTATATTCTCTATGTACTTTACATATCTGTGACTGTTTTGTCACTACCAATTTGTACTTCTTGATCCCTTCACCTTTTGTACCCTGCCTCCCAACCCCCGCTCCCATCCGGCAACCATCAGTTTGTTCTCTGTATCGATGAGTCTGTTTCTGTTTGGTCTGTTCATGTATTTTGTTCTTTAGATTTCACATATAAGTGAGATCATATGGTATTTGTTTTTCTCTGACTTATTTCACTTAGCATAATACCCTCTGGGTCCATCCATGTTTTCACAAATGGTAAGATTTCATTATTTTTTTTATGGCCGAGTAATATTCTATTATATATAATATACACACAGGCACACTGATTATGTCCTTTTAAAAATTACTTTGTAAGACCTCTTTGTGTATTAAGGGATATGTTAATTTTTTTAATAGCCATGAGCATTATACATAATTTCTGCTAGGTATTTTTTAAGGGGCTATCTTTTATTTTCATTTCAGACTTTGGAAAAATTAGACCTAAAATGGATTTTCATAGTTTTATAGTAATTTTGAGCAACTTACTACACTAGTACCAGTGTACATGTTCCACTTTTGTATTTTGTATCAAAGCCTAATTATTTACTATGTTTAAAAGTAGTTTTTAGTTAGCATTAAATTTTTAAAAATTATTGTGATAAAATATACATAACCTAATACTTAGCATTTTAACCATTTAAAGTGTACAGTTCAGTAACAATAAGGACATCAACAATGTTGTGCAAACATCATCACCATCTCCAGAACTTTTTCATCTTCCCAGTGAAGCACTTGTACCTATTAACAATGACCTTCTGTACCCCTCTTCTCCTAGCCACTGGCAGCCACCGTTCTCTTTTCTGTCTCATATAAATGAAACAATACAATATTTATCCTTTTGTGACTGGCTTATTTTACTTAGCATTATGTCTTTAAGGTTCATGCATGTCGTAGCATATGTCATGATCTCCTTCCTTTTTCAGGCTGAATAATATTGCATTGTCTCACCACAAAAACAAAAAGATAACACTGGGAGGTGAGGGAGATATTAATTAAGTTAATTGTGGTAATCATTTCACATTGTATATACATATTATCAAAATAACAGGTCATGTTGTTAAATATATACAATTTTATTTCAGTTATACCTAGGCTGACCAGATGTGCCATTTTAAATGGGACAGAAAGCAATGGTACTGTCCCGTTTCAAACAGTACGTAGGGTCAGCCCAGTCTCGTTGGGCTAAGTTCAGGGTGTCAGTAGGCTGACCGTTGTTTTCTGTCCTGTTTAAAACGGTATGTCTGGTCAGCCTAATTATACCACAATAAATCTGGAAATAAAGAAAGTACTATTTAAAGATACATGCATACAATTATTCCACTATATCATTTTGTTTATCTATTCATCTATCGATGAACACTTGGGTCGCTTCTACCTTTTGGCTACTGGGAATAATGCTGCTATGAACATGGGTGTACAAATATTTGTTTGAGTCCCTGCCTTTAATTCTTCTGGGTATGTACCTAGAAGTGAAATTGCTGGATTATATGCTAATTCTATGTTTAGTTTTTTTAGGAACCATATACTTCCTTCCATAGCAGCCACACCATTTTACATTCTCACCAACGAAAGTCCCAATTTCTCTCTATCCACATTCTTACCAACAGTTGTTATTTTCTGTTTCTTTTTTTTTTTTTAAAATAATAACTGTCCTAAGGGCTGTGAAGTGTTATTTCATAGTGATTTTTATTCAGAATTTCTACATGCACAGTGTAGTGATCAGTTATGAGGTCAATCACAAGCAATTTTTTTAAACTCAAAAATACTGAAGTTTGTAAATAGTATCTTTAAAAAGCTGGAGTGGATTTAACATAATTTTTTTGATCACATCAGCTTCATTTATTTACATTCTCTGGGAGAGTAAAGGGTAGGAAGCATATTTTGTGTGCCAAGAATAAGTGTAAGCTGTGTAGTCACTAATCAGATGTCCTTTCATATGCATCTGAATATTTCGTCAGATGTTAGTGAAGCAGATGACTAAATCCAGGTTCCTTCTAGGATGTGGGCATCTTGGTTTTGTTGTTATTAATGCTCTTAATGGAAGTTGACGTAATACAATGGCCAATTATTTCCAAGAAATAGCAAGACATTTATACTGGATATACAAGTAAGCCTTCGTACCTCTTCTCAGAGTCCTTGAATCACCTCCTTTTGCAAAAGCCCTGATGCTGCTTCCTTTGCTGGATCCCTTGCGTTCTGGAGTCTGAGTTGTGGCCCTGGATCTGTCTGGCATTCACAGCCCAGTGCTGAGCCCCACAGCATGACAGCAGCCCTTTACTTTCACATTTGGGATACTCAGGGCATGGGATCTGGTCCTGAGTGGGTCCTGCGGGGCTGGATGGTGGGCCTCCAAGGACCTTGATCAAGGGATACTGGAAAGAGTAGGGGAACTGGATAAAAAAGCCGCCCTCCTTTTTCCCGACCCTCAGTTGTCGCTGGGTGATTACTTCTTGTAACCAGTTACAGAGCAGCCCCATGTGCCTAGTGAACACTCTGGTTGAGTGAGCTGTGTGTGTGTGCGGACGGTTATGAGGTGGCTGGAGGTCAGGAGGTAGCACTGCGTCACATTGCTTTGTGTCTTTCCTCACCTCTCTTTTGTCTCACCAAAACGATCTTGGGCTTGCAACTTCCCAATAAACTATTAGTACTTTACACATAATCTGTAAGTTCTGCTTTCTAGAGCATTTGGACTAAGACATCACTGAATGTATATTTTGTGCCGAATTGTGCTGAACAAGCAGACCATACAACTATGGATGATGATAAGACTCATTGAATTCTATTTCCAAAAATGCCTTTTCTAAGACAAGTTCAAACCAGGGTCCCATTTCTCCTTGGTATTAAGCTGTAATTATTGAAGCATACTGAAAAATTCTTAATTAAAAACATAAGATGACAACTGCTTTTGTCATACATGATTATCTTTTATTAATCATACATGTAATACATGTTTATTGCAGATACATATCAGAAAATAAAGTAAACGAGAGAAGGGATAGTAATTACAACATACAGCTTCTTTTCTATACACCTGTATATATGTATACATGCGTGCATTTATACGAGGTCTGACAATTAAGTTTGTGAACTCATCCTAGAAAAAGGGCTACATACCTCATTGCTGAGTATCACTGTGGTCACCTTCCAAGTACTCCCCTTGGGAAGCTGTGCACCGATGCCAGCACCTAGTCCACCCTTCAAAGCAGTTTTGGAACTCTTTTTCTGGAATCGCCATCAGAGGAACCATCCTACTCCAAATCTGACGGTCAAGTTCTCGAACTTGCCGCCGTGTGCTAATGGTAGCACTATACAAACCACTAAGTAAGGTGTCATAACCTTGGCAAGTGCTGCCAACGTAAGCACATGGTGGCAAGTTCTTGAACTTAATTGTCAGATTTTGGGGATGATGACAGCTCTGATGGCCATTCCAGAAAGAGTTCCAAAATTGCTATGAGGGTGGAGTAGGCATTGTTGTCGGTGCACAGCTTCCCAAGGGGAGTACTTTGAAGGTGACTGCAGTGATATTCAGCAATGAGGTGTGTAGCACTTTTTCTAGGATGAGTTCATGAAATTAATTGTCTGACCTCATATATCTTTTTACAAAAATGGGACCAAACAGTCCATTCCATTTTGAAACCAGCATTTTATACTCAATATATTGTTAATATATTTCTATGCCCTTAGTTCTACAACATCATTCTTTTGCCTGGCTGCATAATAGTCTATTGTTATGGTATTCTCTACTATTATTTTACATAGGCTGTTGTGAGAATTACATATAGAAGAATACTTTTAAAAGTTTGTAGTAAACTGTAAACCACTATACTAATGTAAAATATAGTGATTGTTCTTATTTGCTGAACTGGAAACCTTTTGTTTGTAGTTATGTTTTTCTGCTGAATCTAACACCGTAGCCTTTGTTTTTTTCTGAGTCATCTATTCAGAAGAGGTTAAAATAATGGTAAGTGGAAGTGAAGTTAGTGAAGTTTTTCCTGCTCCTGTCATGGGATTTGAATTCTGCTGCCTTGAAGAAAACTCATGAATGATATTATGAGTTTAAGTCATCTTATCTCTTCGGAGGACAGGTGAGGCTGATTTAAAAATGAGCTCACTCTATATAACTTCTTTATGCATGCTCATCATTTCATATTCTTAATAAGAAATGCGAAAAAAAATTGTGTGACCACCAAAATTCAATTCAGTGTTATTTTAGACATGTCAACCCTTTCTGAAATCACCTAATGACTTTTGCTGTGCAAAGAATAATGTCACCTGGAGGGGCTTTCATAATGAGCCGTATTTTTATCAATAATAGATAGAACTAGTCAGTGCTAAGGTTCAAATTGTTAGGTAAATTGGGCTTAAGTCCCCAGTGGTCTCTGGTGTTACTCCATGATTATCAGAGGATAGTTTCACTTCCTGCATGAATGGAAAACAGGGCAGGTAGTTTAGGAGCATCTCCTGAGGGATAGCCTTTGCCTGAAAATGAATGCCTAGGTATGGAGAGGAATTGGTAGAATGTTGGGACTGGTGTTGAAATAGTCTTTGAAGAAGTTGTTAAACATTTTCATCTTTATTCAGAAAGAAGCTGATACACACACATAGAGGCAATAACACAAGAAGACACTGTTTTGGTGGCAGCTGTAGACAAGTTACATTTTACTTAAGTCTTTCATGGTGGTGGTCGTGATTTCCAAGCCATTTTCCAACCCTGTAGATCCTTTGGGGGTTTCACCCACATCAGAAAAATCTCAGCAAGAGAAACAAAGTGTTTTCCTCAAGAGTAAACACTTCTGAATTTGGCTTGGAAAACTGTAGATTGGTTTCTAACAGAGCATTCTTTTTTTTTCAGCCAGGGTTAATAATAATTAATGTTTTATTAATAATGTTAGCTACAGAAAATGCAAGGCTATCTCTTTCAGAAATCTGCCCGAGGAATCAAATAGAGAGAGAGGGAGGATCCTTCCCTTTCCTGGGAAAGACATTGTTCGTTGCAGCCAGGGAGGCTCAGGAACACTTCTGGTATGTATGCCTTGGGCATACCTCACTTTCCAGGCTGCTCCAGAAATGATCTCCCCGACCCCATCTTTAGCTCTCTTAATTAAATTACTTACTTGAGAAACACTGGGGGTGCGGAAGAAATGTATACACACTTTAAGAGATATTATTTGTGTATTACATAAATACTCATGGGAACCACTTTAAGCACCTCTTGTAATTGCAGAAGTCAAACGTGACTTGTGTTCATCTTTTGTTACCGGTATATATTGAGTATTACAATTTATATACAGTTTTCCTTTCTTAAAATGTGTATACATTTTTTGGCACCCCCAGTGTTTCTCAAGTTAAATATCTAGGAATTTACTTGTGTTAAAAAACAGGTATAATAGTCCCCTAATAATCTTGTAATGTGGTAATAAAGTAATGAATCATGAAACTGCCTTACATTGTTTAAGGATTTTTAATAATCCTGTTTAGAGTTTGAGATTCTCTTCCTATTGCCTGTAAAACACAAGTCCACCTCTTGTGGTAGTTACCGCGTTTGCTTTTCTTATTTATCAGTTAAGCAGATTTGTACTGTATTTACCTTAGTAGAAGATTTTTTTTTTTTTTGAAGAATGGGGTAGCTATTTATTTATTGGTCGTTAAAACGTTGAACTTGACTCTGGCTTCCTCCCGGAAAATAAGATTCTAACGATGTGGTTTGTGTTTATTCATCTGTGACATTTGACATAGTTTTCATTAGCAAAGCTGACCTTTATTCAACTTTAGTAGCTGTTTCCAAGCGATTTCTTTATATTTCTTTTCTTCAGTGAGTTTTGGAGAATGCCTTGTCCCTTCCGTGAGATGTCACTTAGCCATTATTAGCACGTGTCATTGAGGAAATAGTCCTGGGAGAGCTCAGCAGGGCATTTAAAGGGAGGAAGGTCCATGCAAACACAATACCAACTCTGTCATCATTGCCCCCTCATATTTCATCCAGTGAACCCCACGTGGTATTTCCAGAGACTTCACCATCCTTATCTGCTACCACGGTGGTGTTACATACTTGTTCCCTGGCCACCATTTCTTTTCTTTTCTTTTGTTGTTGTTGGACAGGCAATACCCTCACTAAGAATGTATACTTTTCAGGAGAAGCAAAGGAAATCTATTATTTCTCTTTTCTCTTTGGTGGTGTGGACGTTTTGCCCCCATTTCGGGATTGATGACAGAGTTCTGATGTGGGTCCAAAGCGACGCTGACAGGAAAGTGATTTTCTGGTCTTCAGAGCTGGTGGTCAGCCGCGTAACTGCCTTAGTTACCGGTTTGCGTCATGCCAGGTACATAGTGATCGCTCAAAAACATTTGTTAAATTGTTAAAAATAATAAACTTTTGTGGAGTGCTTACTGTATGCTGGGTACTATTTTTAAGTGCATGCTATGACTTAGCTCATTTAATTTAACCAATGAATGTGATGAAAGATAGCAGAAGAAATTGCATCTGAAGTGGACAGACATTAATCTGGTCAATAATTGATTGAAATTTCTGGATGTGTTCACACGGATTTTTGAGGTTAGTAGAAAATTATTTACTAAATATAGCTACTCAGACTTACACAATTTTCACTCTCAATTTCTGTGCTCGAGGCAGGTGTTAAAATAATCTCAGGGATCTGAGGAAATAGAAATTTCTCTCTCTCCTTTCTCATATTTGATAGAGTGGTTGGATGTTTAGAAGTTATTATTGTAAACCAAAATTATTAAATCGTAACAGTATTTTTAAATATGTGTTTAAAATGGATATTACAGTTTTATACAACAAAAAGTTGTATAATAATAAACTCTTAGATTTTTTGGTGAGACATCACATTATTTTCTCTGGGAATTCATTTGCAGAGAGAAAATGACTCTTCTGAATATTATAAAATAACTCATGTGCATTAATAAACAACATGGCAGTGCCTTATACATCTTTGTCCTAATTTAGGGCCTTTAACTTAGGATCTCAACAAATGTTTGTTGAATTCATTGAAGATAATTTGAAAAACAGACAAAAAAATCATCCATGTTCTCATCAGTAAACACATCCCCTATTAGCATTTACATGTATTTCATTCCAAATCCTTTTTCCCCTAACAGTAATGATCACATTTCCATGTTGTTATTGTAATCTTTGTAACCATAATTTCAACTATTTTTTTCTGAATGGAAATATCTTCATATCTTTTTCTCATTATAACAGGGAAGATATAACAAATTCAAACCTTTAGAAATTTATTAAATGCAAAATGAAAATTCTTTATATATTTACTTGCCAGAGATAATGTGCTTAATGGTTTTATCCATTCGGTGGAAATGCCTACTTATTATTTCATTCAGTGGGTATTATCATTATTTATTTAGTTTTTTCATATTATTGGATATTTAAGATTTTTCTTCCAATTTTTGCAATTACAAATACTACGCCAATGAATATCTTTGTGCATAAAGCATTTCCCATATTTATTTCTTTAAAATAAAATTTTCAAAATGGAATTATTGGGTTGAAAGCTATGAATAAACTTAAGTTCTTTGAAAAATATTTTCAAATTGCTTTCAAAATGGTGGTACCAATTTATGTTTTCAAAAGGTTGAAAGGTTGAAACCTGGTATAAAAATACCAGGTTCATAACACCAGTGCCATTGTAAATTATTATCGTTCAATACAGTACTTACTAGTTTCATGAGAAAAAATAGCACTTTCCTGTGATTTTATTTTTCACTTAAAAAATTTCTATTGGCATGTTTTCCCATGTTTGTTTATTAATTGTATTATTCTTTGGTGGATTGTCTATTCATTTTTTTATTACGCTGTCAGAGTTGCGAGGTTCCCCTTATATATATGAACCCTATAAGTTGTAACGAAAATAATCATTTATCTACTACATAAGCTAATTTTTTTCTCAATTTATGCCTTTTGATTTTGATTTTATTTTCAAACCTGGAGAAGTTTTCAAGTTTTAAATAGTATGACTGTTGATCTTTTGTTTCTTCCTATTGCCTTTTGAGCTTAGGAAACCCTTCTCCCTCCAGAGATTTTATAGTTTTCCTATGCTGTGAGTTTAACCGCTTAACTTTTGACCCATCTGGAGATCATTTTAATTATGGCAAGATATTGTTTTCTTTTTCATATTTTTTATCTCATTTTCTCAACTTCATTTATTAAGTAATTCTTCCCCTCAGCTGATCTATGATGACTCCAATATCATACTTTCAATTTTAGGTACCAAAATTTGATACCAAAAGTAAGACAGAGTCTAATTATTTATTTTAATCTGGGCATGTGTGCCTTTTATGTATGTATGTATGTATGTATGTATATATGTATGTATGTATGTATTACATGGTTTTAACTACCTTAATTTTATAGTTGGTTCAGCA
The DNA here is from genome assembly GCA_004026885.1 of Lyroderma lyra. NCBI lineage: Eukaryota > Metazoa > Chordata > Mammalia > Chiroptera > Megadermatidae > Lyroderma > Lyroderma lyra. The sequence continues at coordinate 25,535 of PVJL010002656.1, forward strand.
TATAGTTATTAAGAGCTCACATGTACCAATCTCGGTAACTTACTAATAACTTCTTATACATTTTTATTTGATATTCTTACCTGCTTACTTTTTTCAGATGAATTTTTGAATATTTAAGTTCTCCTCCACAATTGTGTTGGAATTTTAAATACAAATATAAGTTTTGGAAGTTATAATAATCTATTCATTCTCATTATTTAAATCTTATTCTATAAATAAAGATTGGTTTCTTTTTTTATCATATGTATATTTCTCATGGAAATTTTTCTTTTTAATTTTTGTTATTGTGGTAAATAAAATATATTTTCAAATTATATTATTTAACAGAATTTCTAAATAGGAATGCTGTTAATTTAAAGAAATATTTATGTTAATTAAGCCTTTTTCTTTATACTTGATCTTGGCCAAAAGGCCGAGAACCAATGATCTTTTTTTTCTAAACTCTTTTCTTAGTTCTACTAGTATTTGGAATTCTCATTTGAGTATCAAGGTAGTCATTCATCTGCAAATAGTGACAATTTTGTATTTTCCTTTACTGTGTTGATAACTTTTATTTTTTGTATCAATAATATAAAATATAGATAATAGAAAGCTTCCTTGTTTTGTGCTTAATTTTAATATTATGGCTGTAGAATTTCTTCATTAAACATGAGGCTAGTTGTTGGTTTGACATAGAAAAATAGCTTCTAGGTCTCTTTCTCCACCATTGTGGTGCGTCCGGTTGACTCTTCCTCACGATGCTTTCTCACAAGACTTCAGGATCAAGCAATTCCTGGCCAGTAAACAGAAGCAGCGTCAGCCCATTCCCCAGTGGATTCTGGTAACAAAATCAGGTACAACTGCACGAGCAGACATTGGAGAAGAACCAGGCTGGATCTATAAGGGAAAGCACATGAAATGGCACACAAATTCATGCTGTATCTGGGCTCCTTGGATCTTACCATAGCACTGAAAAGATCACTACTGTCTGGACAGTGGGTGTATTTTATTAGGAGATTAATGGAAAATGAGTTTTCTCTTTGCTGAGAATGTTTCTGCACTAGTAGGTTGGTTCCGTAATAAATATGTAAGGCCTTCTAAGAAAACAGCTTTTGTTTATTTGGTGCTTATCACGTGCCAGGCACTGTGCTATGTATACAAGAGGTTAATAGTGGTGTTATTGGATTCTGCAACTGTTTTACTTGAAAGTTTTCCTCTTTTCTGTCCTATTTTTAAGCTATTAACAAAATCAGCAATGGAAGTTAATTTCATCAGATAACTTTTTGGCATCTGGGGAGTTTTATTTATTGATTTAATGATTTTATGAATATGTGTTTGATCCTTTGTATAATAAGTTGATATTCTTCCTTACTCAAAGAAAGGATTTCAGTAACTTCAAAGTATTCATATGTCAGGATAAAAATACAGATGACACATTGGGACAAATGGTTAAATGGATAATTATCTTATGAATTTTCTTCTTTAGCTTTTTTTGGGGGGTGGGGGTTAGTTCCCTGGCTGGAAATTGAACCCAGGCTGCAGCGTTGAAAGGGCTGAAGCCTAGCCACTACACCTCCAGGGAACCCCCTTCTTTAGCTTTTTATCATAGCATTTTATATTGATTAGTTTCTCATGACTGAACATTCTTAACTTCCCCTATTTAATTGTCTTTGGTTACCTTAGATCGTATTTTGTTGAATTCTATTTGCCAATATTTTATTTGTAATTTCCCTGATATTCTTCAGTGAAAAATTTCTAAAGTCTTCTTTCTTCTCCCCTCCCATTTCTTTCCCTCCCTTCCCCTCCCCTCCCCTCCCCTCCCCTCCCCTCCCGTTCCTTTACAAATTTCTTTGTGTTTTCTTTATGACGTTTTAGTATTAGGGCTGTATTTGTTTCTCTAGAATTAATTAGGTTGTTTCCCACTTCTTTACATTCTAGAGCTGGATCCATTTATTTAATAAGACACTGTCTGTTCCTAAAAAACCACAAGACAATTTATAAAACAGTGAGAATAGGAACACAAGCATTCTGGTAAATAAGGCAAGAAAAAGTGTGAGAAGATAGTACATATATTTTCATTCCTTGCAAATGTTTGCCCTTCTTTAATGATTTAATTTCCCTTTGTACCTTTAAGATTAATCCATATTTTAAACTGGAATTTTCTTGCTGCAATAATTACATTTACTACTCCATCACTTCAGACTTGATGGTCTGTTGACATCGGTGGTCCTTGAAAAGCTTCTTGATAGTTATATTATGTTTCTGTTCTGCCCATGTGATAAATCCACTTACTTTCTTCTTTGTTGGCATCTTGCTAAGAGCTTTTCATTGTAGTGACTCTTGGGGCTCCCCAGAGGGCACAATGACCTCCTTTGGGGGAGACCATGGCACCATCCTGAGAGTGTGGGTTACTTGGGAGCTAGGTGGATCTGACTCTCCAAGCCAACCACTTCACATATTAACTGCCACTTATTGATGTAAAAAGTCTCATTTTCCTTATCTGTAAAGTGGGCATAGCAATAAAACTTAAGCCATTGGTTTTTTGGGAAACTTGAATGACAAAATCCTTTTAAAATGCTGAGCATTCATTCTGGCACACAGCAAACACAATAAATGGAGGCTCTTAGTTCACATTCATTGCTTCTTTTTATTTTATCAACAGTGTCAAAATATATTCAGAGATGTAAAAAATTAACTTTATTGAAGTATAATTTACATACAATAAAATGCTTCCATGTGTTTTGTTAAATGTATACACAATCAAAATGGGAGCTCCCCGTGCTCCTTCCCAGGCAGTCCCATCTCCCAACCCCAAATTTGTCTGTCTTAGAGCTTCATGAGAATGGCCTTATGCAGTAGGCAGTAGTCACTCTTTTTTTCTTCTTTTTTTCCCATTCAGCATGTTTTAGATTTTTATTTCTGCTGTTGCATGGAGCAGTTTTTTTTAAAAATTCCAGTTGGTATATTTTCGGTTTTTGGCTATTATGAGGAAAACTGCTATTAAACATCCGTGTAACAATTTTTTAAAGAGACAAGTGTGTAATGTTTTCCTTTGAAGAGATACTTGGGAGAGGAATTCCTGAGTCACACGGTAAGTGTATGCTGAACTTTCTAAGAAGCTGTCAAAAAGTTGAGCAAAGTGGCTATATCGTTTTCCATTTCCACCAGCCATGTCTGAGAGTTGCAATTGCTCCATATCCTTACGAACACTTGATATTATCAGTCTTTTTAATTTTAGATATTTGAGTAGAAAGGTAGTGGTATCTCATTGTGGTTTTAATTGCATTTCAGAGCGTCTTTACATATGCTTTTGGCATTTCATGCATCTCCTTTTTGTAAATTTCTGTTCAAATATTTTGTTAATTTTAACTGGGTTATTTTTCTTCTTTTTATTGAGTTATGAGAGTTTTTATATATTCTGGACGTAAGTCCTGTGTGTTAGATACATGTATATGGACTTTGAATATTTTCTTTTAGAAAATTCATAGACTTTTTTTAATTTTTAGGTTTATGATCCATTTCAAATTAATTTTTGTGAGTAGTGAGGTAAGAATCAAGGTTCACTTTTTCCCATGTGGATATCCAGTAGTTCTGTCCCCATTTGTTACTGAACATAGATTGACCACATATAGATGGTGTTTTCCTTTACTCTCTATTCTGTTCTTTTGATCTATATCTATTTTTATGTTAGTAACACTCTGTTTTGATTACTGTAATATTGTCTAGATATCAGGCAGTCTGGGTCCTTCGTTCTTTTTCAAAATCATTTGACTATTCTAGGTTCTTTACATTACCATATATATTTTAGAATTATCCTGTTATTTCCTTAGTTAAGTCTACTGAATTTTTGAGTGATATTATGAAGAATCTATAGACCAATGGGGTGAGAATTCAACAGCTTATCAATAGTGAGTCTTCTGCCTATGAATATAAGTTATAGGTTTCTATTTATTTAGGTCTTTTTTTTCAGTAATGTTTTGTTGTTTTCACTATATGGCCTTGTTCCCATTAAAAAATTTTGTCCTTAAGTATTAATTTTTTTTATTTTGAGTTGTATTATTTTTTACTTTAAATTTGAATTGCCTATTTATAGAATATAGAAAGAGATTTTTGAGCATTGTCCTTGTTTTCTACTACAATTACTTATTATTTCTAGTAGCTTTTGTCTAGATTCCTCAGGATTTTCTACATACATAAGCTTATTGTATCTACTAATAAAGACAATTTTACTTCTTTTTTTCCCAATCTGTATGCCTTTTGTTGTTTTTTCTTTATCTTTATCATCTTTATTTTTATCTTTTTCTTTTTCTTTACATTACTGTCTTGGCTAGGACTTGTTGAGTAAGAGTGGTGAGAGAAAAAATTCTTGTTTCTGATTTTAGGGGGAAAATATACAATCTTTCATCGTTAAGTGTGTTGACTAGATTTTTTATGTATCAGTTGAAGAACTACCATTTTATTCCTAGTTTACTGACAGTTTTTAAAAACATGAATAGATTTTGATTTTTGTCAAATGCTTTTCCTGTATTTTATGAGATGACCACACTATATTTATCCTTTTTCTATTAATACAGTAAATTGCATTAGTTGGTTTTCTAATGTTGAACCTTTCATTTCTGGGACAAACTCCATTTGATCCTAGTGTTTTCATTGTTATTACTGGATTTAATTCTGTCTGAGATATGAATTATTTCAAAGGTTGGAGACAGGTTATATAGGACAGATCTTAATAGCATTAATTCTGTTAAAAATGATGAGCTATAAAGTATAAAGTAGAGCAGATGTTTCTCTAAAACTAAGAGTAAGATTGTAGCCATCAAGTACAATAGGTGATGTGTTTTATTGCCATAGTATTAACAGACACTAAACCAAAATGTTCTGTTTTAGATAGTAGGGAGTTGCCTGGTGGTGTAGTGGCTAAGGCTTTGGTGCCAACAACGCTGTGGCTTGGGTTGTATTCCTAGCCAGGGAGCCACCAACATAAAAATAAATAAATAAGTAAAGAAGAAATTACTAATACCTTGGAGTTCCCTGGTGGTGTAGTGGCTTAAGGCTTCAGCGCTGGTGCTGTCTGTGCTGCGGCCTGGGTTCGATTCCCAGTCAGGGAACTACCCACATACCAAAATGCAAAAAAAAAAAAAAAAAGTAGGAAAATTTCTGGTGAATGTGACTTCATAAAAACTCTCCTTATTTATTTATTTATTTATTCATTTATTCGAGGTTGTCACTTTATATTCTTGCTAGTGAGCTATAGAAAGCTTTATAAGTGGACTTCTATTACTCTATCTGCTTTGAGAGCTGAGAAATGCAATTGCCTAAGTCACTGGTTCCCAACCTTTTTCCACTTGTGTACACCCACTTTAAATCTATTTCTATAAATTGTACCCTTGTTTTTAAAACAGCTGTTTTTAAATACTGACACTTTTGTTCAGTGCCCATCTTAATATAAAATAGTGGAAATGAAGTAGTCAGTTAGGAAAGAAAAATTACTACACTACAAGTACAAACCACAGATTTAATTTTATAGTATTTGTAATACAATTAAATAAATTTTGATAATGATGATAAGTATTTGACAAAATTTTAATTTGTTATTAATAATAATATTTGTGTTATCTTAAAAGTCTGTAATAATTGTTATGTAGATCACTATGTTTCAATATGATTGAAACATTATTGGTGAGATCACTGAGCTTGCTTTGATGCACTTAATTTCTTGAAATTAGGGTCAAAAGATGGAAGATACAGTCTTAAACCCAGACTTGCATGAAGCTTGTTGTGGTATTATAATTATTTTGTATAAAGATGTAAGAAGAGAAAGCTCTCTCCACTAGTTTATTAGTAAATTGCAAGAGGTATTTGAGTGCTTTCTTTTAAAATCAGAATTTAAAGAAGGATCAGTTGAAAGTTCGATTAACTGCTCTTTTTTATTGATTGATAGTTTAGCTTCTTTGAAGAATTCTTCATTGAAGGGATCTGCAATCCAGTTGTTTTCTTTTCTATGTTGAGGGAAGTACTTAATAAAAGGACACTTTAAGACCTTCCAAGTGCCTTATAATATTCTCTTCACGTTTTGGAATAGATGCAAATCATTCTCAGATAAGAAGTTGTGCAGAGTTTCAAAAACTTCAGGCTGACCTCTTTCAATACACTCTTTCCAAAAGCCCACTTTAAAAATCCTTGACTCAATTTTGTCAGTTACTTTGAATATAGTGATTAAGCTATTTTGAAGTTCCAAGCTGAACTTGTTTATTTCTAGAAAAATATCTGATAAATATGCAAGACTTTGAAGCCAGTCACTGTCCTGAAACTTTGGAGCAAGAGGGACATGATGGACTTTGTGTCTAAGTTCAAACATCCATGTAAGTACTTTGCCATGAGATACCACCTTACCTCCGTGTGCAAAAGGAATGTGCTGTGAATGCTGCTCATTTCTTCACACAGTGCTTTAAACAATCTGGAGTTTCATGGTGTGACCTAATAAAATTTACAAAATTTACAGCCTCATCAAAAACATCTTTTAGCTTACTAGGTAGAGGCTTGGGTACAAGACTTTGTCTATGAATGCAGCAGTGACTCCATGGTGTATGGGGAGCTCCTTGTTTAATTCAGCCTCATAGGCCTATAAAACAACCTGACATAGGCTTGCCTCCATCAGTGCATACATCACAACAATTTGACCAAGTAATGTCCTTTTCAATGAAATAACCACTGATTGCCTGAAAAATATCTTCTCCTATAGTATGCTCTTGTCAATGGGTAACAAAGCAATAGGTTTTCCTCAATTTCATTTCCTACCAAGTACTTTGTTATGACAAGCAAAATAGATAAATCAGCAACATCTACACTTTCATCGACCTGGATGGAAAAGAATTTATGTTTTTAATTTTATGTGCTACTACAGCTTTAACATTGCCAGACGTTTCCTGAATTTGTCGAGACACTGTATTTTTTGAAAAAGAGATAGGATTGATTTTGCAGACATGTTCTTCCCCAAACATACAAAAAATGGTATCCTTAATATAAGGAGAAATTAAATTTGCAGCTCTGGTGTGATAAGCAACATAGTATGAAGCCTCAGCTGCATTCTTACTGTCTTTCTTTCCTGATATCATGTATGAAGTAACAGTTGGACCCTTTTCTAAGCACCAAAAATAATGTATTTCTTTGTTTTTATACATAGGATGTTTAGTTTCTAAATGTCTCATGAGTAGAGGGGTTTTCATGCAACCGTTGGGTTATATTTCCCCACGCGCAACATACAAAGGCTTAGGAAAGTCATCAAGCCCTATAAATGAAAATCCATATTTAATATACTCTTCAGAGTATTTCCTTTTCTTCTGTGTAGTATCTGAAGCATGCACCTTTTTACTGTCTTCCGGTGTGTATTCAGACACATATTGAGAAGCACTTGTCAATGGGTTATAACGTTATAATCCACATCAAGTTTTGGTTTTTTAACCATTCCTGTTTTCAGCCACTGATCCATAACTGACGTGCTTAAAAATCACTGACCGTAATAACTGAAACTGTCTTAAATATTAAGTAAAAAAAGTATTTGAAAAGAATCAAGATTAAAGATAATGCACTTACTTTTACTCAGTCAATAACTAAAATGATTGGTGTGGCTATGGATATATTTGTATGTTTGGGTAATTTCTAGCAACTTTGCAAATAGATTGTTCTAAAACTGTGTGTAATAATTGGTAGAAGAGCATTTTGGGGGAAGGGTTCATAGCCACACCTTCACCAGTCATCATTCACTAATGTGATCTAATTTTAAAGCATCTGCATTAATAGTGATTCAAACTTAACATTTGTTGTTTCATAACTAATGTTTTTTGTGTTTTGTTTTTACTTTTTTTTTTTTGCCATTACTGATTATTTTTCATGTACCCCTGAATGGCCAACCATGTACCTCTGGGGGTATGTGTACCACAACTTGGGAACAAATGGCCTAGATGCTTTACGTAGGATCTGCAATCCAATATCAAGACCTTTCTTTCCAATAAAATTTAAGTAATGTAAACAAGAAAAGGACATGGAGCAGAAAATGTGCAGAGCGTAGTCCTTAGGAGTAAGTCCGTTTTGAGTGATGATCCAAGGGTTATGCTTGTGATGCTATTGAGGATTATTCCTCATTGTATTATTATCTGAGGGTATAACTATAAAGTAGTCTTAAAGATTGTCATTAGATTTATCACAATGAAATCTGTCTCTCTGGTAAAAGATAAAGTTCTAACCAGAGCCTCTAGGGCAAATGTGTTGGAACACTTAAAAAAAAAAAAAAGAAAAAAATTATATAAAAGGAAAAAAGACAAAAGAAATCCCTGGAATTATGCTAAAGTGTGTGCAACCTTTTTTTGAGAGTACCATAGTCTTTTTCCCAAGAACCTCCAGATTCTTACACTGTCCCATGCTGTGTCTACTTATAGAAAGTGATGGCCATTCCAAGAATTAATCATATATCAGTTGAAGTAGTACAATTCTGTTCCTAGTTTACTGACAGTTTTTTTTTAATGTGACTAGATTTTGATTTTTGTCAAATGCTTTTTCTGCATTTTATGAGGTAATCAATCATTCTGTATTTATCTTGTAGTCATATAAGTGGCTGGTCAATAAGCAGCACCTTCCAGTAAAAAATCAGTAGGAAAACATCCTTCCTTTATGAACTCGTAAGAGACTCAGGAGTTCTGCGCTAGTGTGAGGACTACCTGAAAGCAAGATCTGCACACAGCTCAGTGTTTGGTACATTGTAGGAACTCAGGAAATGTTAGTTTAAAGACTGTGTGAAAGAATGTGTTTGCTAATTTGACTGAAAGTTTTGATGTCAGAACTACCTACTGTATTTCATAAGTAGATACATTCCATTTCTTGGGTTATAGGTTTTTATTAACTGCTGAACATTAACTCTTTATTGATAGTAGAAAATTAGGTGAATGAAGACGGGGGATTTGATGCCACAGGTTAACCTCATAAGGAAGTAAGCAAAGGTCAGTGGCTCTCAGAGTGTGGACAGTGTTTTGTGGACCAGCAGCATCAGCATTACCTGAAAACTAGAAATCCAAATTCTCTGGCCCCACCTTAGACCCATTAAATCATAAACTCTGGAAATGGGGCCACAATAGTTGGTGTTTTAACTATCCCTTTATGTGAGATAGATGCATGGTTAGTTTTGAGAACACTGGCAAAGGAGAGACTCATCCAAAGAGCTTCTAAAATATAGATGAATTAAATAAGAATTTCTGAGAATTGAGGGTTGGGCATGGATGTTTGTTAAATATTCCCCAAGTGAACTTAATATTCAATTAAGGATGAGAACCATTAATGTAGGGCACTTGTTTTATTTTGTTGTTGGTTTGTGGTTTTTGATTTTTACTTTTCTATTGAAGAAAAAGCTTACAGAAAAGTACATAAATCATAAGTGTGTATCCTGATAAATTATCACATGGTGAATATACCCATGTAAACAAATATTGGGTCAAAACCGACATCTCTGAAGTTCCCTCGCGCCTCCTGCGTATCACTACCTTTCTCACATTCTCTCATGTAACCACTACTCCAACTTACTACACTATTGATTAATTTTATAGGACATTTACAATTTTTAATTTATTTTTGTTTTTGCAATTTTATTAAGTTTATTGAGGTGACATTGGTTAGTAAAATTATATAGGTTTCAAGTGTACAATTCTGTAATACATCATCTGTATATTGCATTGTGTGTTCACCAACCAGAGTAAAATCTCCTTCTGTCACCATATATTTAACCCTTTTTATCTTTTTCGAGCACCTCCCTCCTCCCTTGCCCTCTGGTAACCTCTGTACTATAGGATGTTATTTTTTCTGAAGTGCGATCTGTATCACTGGAATCAGAATCATCTGGCATTCTTTTAAAAATACAGTTTCCCAGACCCCCCTCAGAAATTTTGAATCAAAATCTTTTAGGATGGGAGTGTGAATTTTAAACAAATTTTACATTTGTTCTTTGTATTAAAATTTGGGAACTGTTATAGCAGTCATTGCTACCACTTATTGAGAATCTTCTGTGGGCCAGTACTATTCTAAATGTTTTTCATATGTGTATCTCATTTAGTCCTTATGTCAGATCTTATTATCCTAAGGTAGATCTTATTATCATTCTCATTTTTCAGATAATTAAACTGAAGCTCTCTGAGGTTAAAATGACTTGCCCAAGGTTATACAGCTGGTGAGAATTAGACTTAGTCTCCAGAGGCTGTAAGCATTACCATTATCTTATTTTGTTTCTAGTAGGCAGACTTGGTGAAAAATGCAGATGTATCAGAATAACACTGTCCCATCTCTATTATTTTTTTAAAAAATTGATCTGGAATTAGGAAACATTCCAGATTTCTCTGAGAACCACCCTTGTTTATTCTCATTTCTTTTGGTATTATTTTCATTTTTTGTAGATTGTTCAAAATTCCCATGTGAAGAAAAAGTCATTTGAGAAAATATTATTAATGTTTTAGTGACTTAATGTGCTGCCCCTCTAAGTGGTTTCTTAAAAAAATGAATCTACTTAGTGTAAAAAATGAAGTTTCAATGAAGAAATTTCAGGCGATAGTAGTAGATGGGTCATTTCAGGTGGAAATGGGTATGTTTTGGAGCCACATTAAGATTCACAGACTATTTCTTATTTGTGAGTGATTATACCTCCTGGTCTGTTTAGTGAGAATGTCTCTTAGGTAGGAACTACAGTTGAAACTTGGTTTCATTTTTTTTCAGATCAGGAGTTGGCGAATTACAGACCCTTGGGTCAGATCCAGTCCTTGAGCTATGAATGGTTTTTACATTTTTAATTTCAAAATTTAAAAAGACTGTTAGTCTTTTTACTAGAACAACTGCCTAAGAATTCACTGATTGCTTTCACAGTGTCAGACATGGGTCTCTAAGTGCTTTATGTTATTTCATTTAATCCTTATACCTTCTCTGTGAGCTATTACTTAGCTTTCTTTTACAGATGAAGGAATGCAGGATACAGAGACTTTTCTTAGGGCTGTGTCTTTGATCCCTTAAAACGAGATGCAGGGATAAGGGACCCAAACAGGTGTAGCCAGAAACACAGAGGAAATCTCCATACTAAATAATAAGCTAAGAGAGCATTATTCTTCAAATAATCACAATCATCTATTAATAGGAAATCTCTATTTTTTTGTAGAAAATGCAAGCAAATTAAAAAACATCCTTTATGCACAGCAGGATTTCACAGCAGTTGTGCGCATTGCTGCTTGCTGTTCAGTTTTCGGTTTGTTGTACAGGCCGTGGCGACAGGCCAGCTCTCTCTGTAGAGGTGGAATGGGAAACTGCCCAAATGCCTGAACTCTCCACAGCAACGTGGGACTTAGGAATTTGAGGCAAAGGACTTCCTTCCATTCCCAGTCCTTTATGGCTACTCACTGATGCTTGAAATGCATTTAACAAGGGTCATAGCCTTTGAATCACTAATTTAAGAAACCCTTTCTAGCAGCCACTCCCCAAGCCTCTCAGTGCCATTCTGTATGTCTTAATCTTGGTACTTACCATACTGTATAGAGAGGGACTGTGAGTTATATTCCTGTATTCCCAGCACCCAGCACAGTGGCAGGCCCAAAATAAGTTCATTATTAAATATTTTTGAGTGACTGAAAGTTATACTTAGATATAAATGACTAATATCAGAACCTTTCCTGATAGCTGGTTTTGAGAGGGTCTGAGTGAGGAAAGGGCTCCAGGAGAGGAGGAAAGAACCAGAAAGAGAAGGCTGAGAGTAAAAGCAAACTTTGTCTCCTTCACAGTTTTCCTTGTAGCCAAACCTAACTTGGCTTACTGAGAATTGAGTTGCCTGAGTGACATGGGAAAACTTGTACACTTGTTCTTGTGCAAAATGAAAACCAATGGCTACAAGTCACGGTTAGTGTTTCCTCTACTGTCCAAAGTACATAGCAGGCTGCATAGAACTGTTTCTGTGACAACATCGAAGCCCACTTTTGGTCATTGAGTCTTAGCATAGTACTTCATTTTTTGTCTGTTGGCAGAGATTTGTTTCTGTAGCATGGATTTAGGGTTTGGTATTAGTGGCTATCCACATCATGCACTAAATCTGCAGTTCTCAGGGGGTCTGTTGTGAGGTAATGCTTTCCTGTACCTAGCAGGCTAGAATGAATGACCTGTCCAAAGCTGGCCAGGAATATTGGACTGGAAATGTGTGGGAATTCATCCCTCCAGGGAGCAGTCCTCAACCAATGGCTGAAGGGAGTGTAGGGACAAATATCCCACCACCTTGGATCTCTACAGGGATGGCCTGGAGATGTGTGTTTTATACTGTTTCCAGTCACCCCCAGTGGTGACTTACGGGCTCCCTTCCCGTCTCTCACTTGCCACTCACCTACTGGGGGTATGCTTCCTCCACCTCCTGAAGAAACTTCTTATATTTGAATGGTTGCCATAGGGTCTGCTTCTGGGGAACCCAAACAGAGACAATGGGTTTGGCTCGTTCCGAAGTAGACACTAGTATCTTCTTGGGTTCCTTTTGTTTTGCTTTGTTTTTGGCAAAGGTTAGGAGGGGTGCAGTGTGGAGGGACAGGAATAAAGATGTATGAGTTTGTTGACAGCTGATTTCCCTGGCTCACTGTGGCTTATTAACACATTAGAGTTGAGGGGGTGACTCCTCCTTGTCTACTACTAATTGCATCATTCAGGAAACTCTCTGCTTCAAATAGAGTTGTTTGTGATGAGCCTATTCATCAATTTTTGCAAAACTGATGTTGATGGCCTTGCCCAGGAGCACCTCCTCAGAAAAGCCCAGATGAGAAAAGCCACTTAGTTTTCATTTCAATCAAGTACCGACACCCCTTGCCCTTGTCCTCATGCACTTCATTTCCTTCACCTGGGCAGTGTTGACCATGTACCAGCACGTGGTGAGATGTAAGGGGTGATGCTGCTCCGCTTGGTACACTGTGTCACTCTGAGCTGCACAGCTTAGGGAGCAACCCTGTAGCATGGAGTGTAATAAGACAGCAGTGTCAGAGTGTTATAAATGTGTCAAGATGATGAATTTACTATAACAATATCACCATTGGCAGCCCACGGAATGTACTGTATCTCAATCTGTCATTTTCCATGGTCACGTATTGTGTCCCATCAAGCTATTTTTCCCTTTTGGTTTTGAGTGATGCTGATAATGGTGGTGGTGGAAAGGCAGACGTAGATAATGAGTTTGGATAGCCTTGTTTGAGTTAACTGCTGTTGCTAGGAGACAAGGTGTTGTGGGAAGGGTGAAGGTAGGGAGGGAGTGTAAGTGGAAATGAGATTATTGTTAAAATATTTAAGTCCTGGAATAAAAGTCTTTATTTGCTCCTTTTCCAGGCTCTGCTTGCTCAAACACCGAGAAATTTTAATATGATCTGGGAAGTTTTTATTTGTAGCCCCTATTGGAATATCAACTTGGAAAATGATCTTTAGTGTCTTATGCTTTTCTCCATTGCTCTCCACTCTGCCATGAACCCCCACTCGCCTTGTGGCCACTGGCCATTTCCCGGAGCTCTCAGACACATGTCGTTGAGAGACTGACTGCTACGTCTCCACACAGGGACAAGCAGAGGGTTTGGTACAGACAAGGCTCCCTCCACTTCATGCCGTGCTCCCTTACTGTCCACCCTACTGCCAGCATCTCACCCAGGCCTGTAGGAGTGGGTTCGACTCACTTTGCTGAAAAGTTGGGCGACTTAATTGAAGAAAACTAAAAGGTAGGAGTTGCAAATTTAAATTTGTGTGATAAATATGACCTTTTAGAGGATCTAAGAGGAAAACAGGCAAGAAATGAAATCCTTCACAGGAGAAGGTCTTTAGTAAGCTGAGTAACAGTCACACAAGATGTCAGATGCTGATTCTGGGAATCTGTAAATGTTACCTTATAATGCAAAAGTCCTTGCAAGTGTGATTAGATTAAGGTTTTGGCATGAGGAGATTAAACCAGATGGACCTTAAATCCAGTTGCCTGTGTCTTCTAAGAGACAGGCTGTAGATATCTCATATGAAGGAATGCTGACAGACACAAGAACTTGGAAAAGGCAAGGAAACTGATAGCATCTTCTAATGCAGGGGTCCTCAACCTCAAGCCATGGACCATAGCAGTCTGTGGCCTGTTAGGAGCTGGACTGCACAGCAGGAGGTGAGTGGCAGGTGAGTGAGCCAAACTTCACCTGTATTTACAGCTGCTCCTCATTGCTTGTATTAATGCCTGAGCTCCACCTCCTGTCAGATCAGTGGCAGCATCCGCTTCTCATAGGAGCATGAACCCTATTGTGAACTGCAAATGTGAGGGATTTAGGTTGCCTGCTCCTCATGAGACTCTAATGCCTCATGATCTGAGGTGGAGCTGAGGTGGTGATGCTAGCACTGCAAATACAGGTTAACATTAGCAAAGAGGTTTGACTGCACAGAGACCACAATAAATCAGTTGCTTTGCACACTCATATCAAAACCCAAGCTCAGGGCTCCCACCGATTCTGCATTATGGTGAGTTGTATAATTATTTAATTATATATTACAATGTCATAATAATAGAAATAAAGTACACAATAAATGTAATGCACTTGAATCATCCAGAAACTATTCCCTCACCCCTTGGTCCATGGAAAAATTGTCTTCCATGAACCTGGTCCCTGGTGCCGAAAGGGTTGGGGACTGCTCTGCTAGTGGGTATACTCCTGTTCTCACAGTTATTCCTGTTTCACATGAGTATTGCCAAGTACTGTTTGGGAAACCTTACACCTACCTATCCATAAGGTTTGATCTCAAGATAAGAACCATTTCTTTTATCTCTTTCCTTTTGGAGTCTCTTTTCCCAAGTCTGAGTGGTTGAGCCTAAAGTAATGACAGCCACCCTACCCAGGGAGAATTAGAAGTAGGTCTGAGCACAATAGAACCGTCTAGATGGACATAAGGACTTCGGTACTCAAGTCTCACACTAGTTCAGAGTGGACAAGGGTTCTTCTTTTGTGTCCTCTTCAAGCTTCTTACAACCAGTGAGTTGAGTCATTTCTGTTTCTTCTCCCAGATTCTGCACCCCCCCCCCCCGACACCTTTTATTGACAAACTTGAATTCTCAAAGACAGTGCAGTCTAAACCCACAGGGATAAGGCCAAAAAATAATCCCTAACTGCCTCTTAATTTGTAAGGTGTACTGCTATCCATCAGATCAGTCCACACTATACTGTTATGCCAACTAATATTGGGTCCTTTCCTTCATTCTTCCTTTTAAATTATTACCCCTTGGGGTCTTCTGAGAACAAGCAGAGATGGTCTGGTGCTAGACCCTTGGTTCTTCATGGCTATCTCCTTATTTACCCAAAGATAAGCGTTGAGATAACTACCTTGATAAAGGCTCCAAGTTTTATTCTAGAATCTGTATGGCAGAAGGGAGGTGAGGGGACTTTGAGGTGGGGTTGTCAGTTGATTGTTGGTGATATATAAGGGAGGGCTAAAAAGCTCTCTTGCCTGAAGACATCTTAACCTTCTCATCAGCATCCAGTTGTAGTAATTCCCCTTTCTTACTGACTTGAAATGCTCACCGTTATCAAGAGCTTATTATACTACAGAATGGGAGTTGTTGTCTCCAGAAATCTGGTTTTGTGGAAAGCAAAATGGAGCCTTGGTTGAGCTGTCTTATAGAGTTCTTGCACAGAACACATTAGCTATGCATGAGAGTTTCCTTCTTTAACATCTCTGTCGATATTATTAGACTTTTAGTCTTCTGCCAGAGTTCCAAATGTGAAATAGTATCCTACTCTGGTTTGAATTTGCATTTCCTTGGTTATTAGTGAGGTTAAGCAT
Source organism: Lyroderma lyra (assembly GCA_004026885.1). Classification (NCBI taxonomy): domain Eukaryota; kingdom Metazoa; phylum Chordata; class Mammalia; order Chiroptera; family Megadermatidae; genus Lyroderma; species Lyroderma lyra. Next base: position 41,351 of record PVJL010002656.1, read on the forward strand.
CTTCTCATTGGCTTATTATCCATCTGAAATTTTTTTCCCTACAGATTGCCTGTTAATAGCCTTTGTCCTTTTTCTGTTTGTGCAATTTAGGTTTCTCATATAGATTTGTATGTTTGGGATGCAAACAGATGTTGAGGTATCTTAGGAGTAATGTTAAAATGGTGACATAGAACATTCCCAAATTTGGCCCCCCTTCACAAGAAGACCAGGTAGCAACTGTCCTTAGACTAGATACCATTATGAAAATCTTGGATTGTCAGAAGTGAGACTGAAACTCTGCCCTGGACAATAGAGACTGAGACAGGCCAGATTAAAAGTGTTAGTGGTGCAGCTACACTTAGAATGCATTGCCCTCCTCCAGGCTGGCACAGCATTGCACCAAGAGGTCACCCAGAGCCTATGGTTTTTCCAGTAGAAAAAAGAAGAACTTAAGGTGGACATTCAGCTTCCACAGCATTCTGAGATGCTTCATGGGAGGTTCACTGGGGTCTTACCTCACAGGAATCACTGGGGGCCTGCTGCTGCTTCTGAAATTGGAATCTAGCCAATGGCACCATTTGGTCCAAAAACACAGCCTGTAGCCCTGCTCAACTGTGGAATCCAATCAGTGAAACAACTGCACTGCCAGAGAACACAACCTGCAATCCCCCTGTTTAGAGGTGATGGCTTTGGGAATGAGTGGGTTAGGGAGGGGAGAAAGAGGAGGGGGTGGGAGAGGAGGGAGGGGAGGCTAGATATGGGGTGATGGAAAGAGAGCTCACACTGGGTGGTGAACTTATTTTACAACAAGCTGACAATGCACTGTAGAATTGTATGCCTGAAACCTATGTAATCCTTGCTAACAGATGTCACCCCAATAAGTCTAACAATAAAAATGAATTAAAAAAAAAAGAGGTGATGGCAAAGCCCAGCCAGTGGCCCCACCTGACCACAGAACATAGCAGCACCCTGCCCCACCAGCTAACCCACCCAAGCAGCCCCTCCTGAACACAAGTATGGAGCCCCAAAAGACCCTGAATAGGCAAAACAATCTTGAGAAAGAACAAAGTTGGAGGCATCACACCTTCTGATTTCAAACCATCCTACAAAGCTATCAATAAAACACTATGGTACTAGATTATCAATAAAAACATTATGGTACTGACATGAAAACAGACACATATAGCAGTGGAACAGAATTGAGAGCCCAGAAATAACTGACACATATGTAGTTAATATTTGACAAAGAAGCCAACAATACTCAATGGGGAAAAGATATTCTCTTCAATAAATGATGTTAGGAATACTGGCTATCCACATGCAAAAGAATGAAACTGGACCTTTATCTTACATCACTCACAAAAATAAACTCAAAATGGATTAAAGACTTAAATGTAATGGCTGAAATCATAAAATTCCTAGAAGAGAACATGATGGTAAATTCCTTGACCTTGGCAGTCACCTTGGCAAACTCTTTGGTTTTGGTAATAACTTTTTGAATATGACACCAAAACCACATGCAATAAAAGCAAAAATAAACAAATGGGACTACAGCAAACTAAAAGCTTCTGCACAGAAATGAGAACAAAAAAAAAAAAAAAAAAAAAAAAAAAAAAAAAAAAAAAAAAAAAAAAAAAAAAAAAAAAAAAAAAAAAAAAAAAAAAAAAAAAAAAAAAGAAGAAAGAAATAAAGAAAAGAAAACCAAAACAGAAAGGCAACCTATGAAATGAGAGAAAATATTTGCAAATCATGTATCTGATAAGGAGTTAATATTCAAAATGTATAAGGCTCTCATACAATTCAATAACAAAAATAAAGAATCCAATTAAAAAATGGGGAAAGGATCTGAATAAACATTTTTTTCAAGAAGATACACAAGTGGCTTATAGGTACATGAAAAGGTGCTAAACGTCACTGATCATCAGGGAAACCCAACCACAGTGAATTATTACCTCACATTTGTTAGAATGGCTATTATGAAAAAGACACAAGATAATAACTGCTGGTGAGGATGTGGAGAAAAGGGAACCCTTGGGTAATGTTGATAGAAATGTAAATTGGTACTTTCACTATGGAAAACAATATGGAAGGTCCTCAAAAATTACAAATAGTGCTATCATATGGTCCCACAATTCTACTTTCAGGTACAGATATAAAGGAAATGAAATCACCATCTCCAAGAGATACCTGTACTCCTACTTTATTGCATTATTTACAATCGCCCAAACATGGAAACGACCTAAGTGTCCATCAAAGGATGAATGCATAGAGAGAATGTAGTGTGTGTGTGTGTGTGTGTGTGTGTGTGTGTGTGTGTGGTATGGTAGAATGTTATTTGGTCATAAAAAGGAAGGAAATTCTGGCATTTGTGACAGCATGAATGAAAAGTGAGGGCATTAGGCTAAGTAGTCAGACAGAGAAAGACTAAATACTCTGCGATCTCACTTATAATGGAATCTCAAATAAAACTAAACTTATGGAAACAGAGAGCATTGGTGTTGCAGGTTGGGATGAGGTGGAAGAAATGGGTAAAGGTAGACAAAGGGTACAAATTTTCAGCTATAACGTAAGTTGTAGGCATCTAATGTACAAGGTAGCTTCAGTTAATACTACTTTATTGTGTACTTGAAAGTTGCTACTAGAGTAGATTTAAAAAGTTTTCACCACCCACACAAAAAAAGTGATAACCGTGAGGTGTTAACTAACTTACTGGGATCATTTCTCAATATATGTATATTAAGTCATGTTGTACACCATAAGCTTACACATGTTGCACATCAATTATTTCTCAATAAAGCAAGGGGAAAATGTCTTCTCTCAATCTGTGGCCTATTTTCTCACTTGTGTTTTAATTTTTTGCCATATGGAATTTTAAATTTTAATGTAATTGAATTTATTAATCTTTTTCTTTATGGTTTAGCTTTTTCTCTTATTAAGAAATCTTTTTCTACCCTCAAATCATAATGATATACTACTATATTTCTCTCTAAAATGCTTAGATTTTTCAAAATGTTTACACCTTTTAATCTATGTGGATTTTAGTTTTTGTATGCAATATGAAGTAGGGACCTAAATTATTTATTATTTTTATATTTGGAGTCCACCGTCTTAGCATTATTTAACTTAATTATAATACCACCTTTGTTTATATATATATGTGTGTGTATGTGTGTATATGTTTAAAATATATATATTTGTGTGTATATATTTAAATACCATATATGAAGTATGTGTTTTATTTCATTGATCTGTTTCTGTCTGCTTTAATATTATTTAGTAAGAATAGTAAGACTTGCTATCTAGAAGAGTAAAATTCCCCTCCTCCTATACCTTCTTCAAAATTGTCTTGGTTATCTTTGGTCCTTTATAATAATTTTGCATGATTCAAAATAATTGAGATCATAGGTGTGCAATTTCATGACCTGCTATTTTTCATTTAATTTGATAACGGAAGATTTTTAAAGTTAATTTTATTTAAGATAGCTCATACTATTTCTTGTGTCCGGAATCATTTATTTAACCATTCCCACATTACTAAACATTTAGTTTATTTTCATGTTTTGTTATTGTAAGTAATAATGCCATAATGAACATCTTTGTGCATAAAGCTTTTTCCATCTTTAGGATGATAATAGTACAGTATATTCTCAGAAATGGAATATAATTAATAATTTAATTTTCAAAAGAATTTTACATTCTCACTAGGAACTTTTGAGACAATACATTTAACCAGGTCTTCATCAGCACTGGATACTTTCATTTTTAAAATGGAAGTTAAACACAGACTATTTAATAATTTTGCCTCTAGCTGGTCCTAAAAAGTGATGTATTCTAAAGATATTGAGCAATATTCCTAATTATTGAGGAACAAATGGGCTTGCAGTAATTGTTTGGATGGGGATGGCATTTGAAGGAGGGAGAGAGGAGTTTAAAGAAATTAATCCCAAAGTGGCTTTTTTGATTTGGTGTTAGTAATGAGGATATTTCTATTGGCTTCAGGAACGATACCCTAATTTCTTCCTCATGTCCCCTGATTCCATATGCAGATTTTAGAATATAGTGGCTTGTTGACAGATTATTTAAATCCCAGTGAGGTGGAACAGTATTCAGATTGTTTATAATGACTGTATCATCAGTGGCAAATTAGTTTAGCCTGTATCAGTTTATTCTCTTTGACAACTTCATGTTTATTTCACACCATTGACACTGAAAAAGAAAACACGTATAAAGGAGAACTTGTTTTATTGTTATTTAATTATATGAATAATAAACATGATCAAGAATGTGTTTAGGACCCTATTCCAGCCACAGAAGAAGACTGAATCTGAGACCAAGTGCGTTAGACCTTTTCAGTAGGTTTGCTTTCCTATTTTTGTTTCCCCACATAGTAGTTCCTTTTTTTTTTTTAATTAAATTCCATCAAAATTCTGTTTTTCTAGAAATGGAAATTTAGGAACTATGGGTAGGCAAGTCATGGTAATTTCAAACCCTCCATGATTACTTGGCCTTTGGAATGTATGGTCTGGGATACCATAACTTCTAGCTGTGAGTTTGAAAAACAATGCTCTTTTACTTATTATTGCAATTGAAAGTTGAAGACTACATCAGCACTCCAGAGCTCATTCCTCTTGCATAATTGACACTTTGTACTCTTTGACCAACATCTTCACTTCCCTTACCCCTGGCAACCACCATTCTGCTGTCTGCTTCTATGCATTTGACCGTTTTAGATTTCACATATGAATGAGATCATGAAATATTTGTCTCTCTGTGCCTGCCTTATTTCTCTTAGCGTAATATCTTCCAGGTTTATCCGTGTTTTGCAAATGGCAGGATTTTCTTTTTTTAAAAAGCTGAATAAACACCTGATGGTATACATATATACCACATTTTCTTTATCCATTCACCCACTGAGTAACAGGTTGTTTCTGTATCTTGGCTAGGGTGAATAGTGCTGCAGTGAACAGGGAGTATAGATACCTCTTTGAGACACTGATTTTACTTCCATTGGATATATATCCAGAAGTGGGATTGCATATGGTAGTTCTATTTTTAATTTTTTTCAGGTTTCATCTTTTTAATCAGCTCCATGAAGAACATCCTAAACACTATGAAACACGGCAGAATACACTTTCTTCCATATTAAAAAAATGACATTCAGAAATATTTTTAAGAAACTTCTATATTATCAGTGTGGTGATCCTCAGTGAAAAAAACCCTCAAAGTAATCATGTTTGTTTCTTACAGTTACATTTGGAAGTTGCTTCCTTACCATGACAAACATTGTGTATGGGTTTTTAAATGCCCCTAGATACACATTTCTGGAAAAAAAAAACAATCAGTCTGGCCATTTTTTGCCAGAACCAATCCTGAGATCCCAAACTAAAAAAATGGTCGAACGAAAAATACCCAGACTCTAGAAATGTTCCAGAATTTATCTTTAAGTGGGAGAAAAAACTTTTTAAAACACATGAAGCTTTCTCAAAGGTCTCTTTAAACAAGCTATCTTGGACGCTCAATTCGAAAAAGAAATTGATGTACTGAAACAGACATTTCAGTGCAGCTTCAAAAATCTTTATAAATCCAGCCATTTGGGAGGGAAATCCTTGATCAGACATTTTATTCCTTGTGTTACATTAGGTGTGCATGCCTCATCTCAGTTGTCATAATTGTCTCTGTAATTTCCTCCTGAGTAATGGTCATAACCACTCTGGCTGCCACCATAGTCTCTGGACCTTGCATAGCCATAGCCATATCCATATCCTTTAGGTCGATTGTCGTACCTGCCACTTCCATAGCCCTGGTCCCCACCACCTCTAGAATAGCTGCGACCACGTCCATGGGCCCCGAAGGCACCCCCTCTGGTTCCTAGGGCGATTTGTCTGCATGGTCCACACGGATCTGGCGACCATCCAGAAACTGCATTTATGGCTCTCATGGCATCTGAGGCATGTTCTGGATTGGTGAAGGTGATGTAGCCAAAAGCCCGGGATTGCTGAGTCTCCTGGTCCTTGGCAATGACCACCTCAGAAATAGAGCCAAAGCTGCTGAAATGATCTTCCAGATCCTGCTCATTTGTGTTAAAGTTGAGCCCTCCAACAGAGAGCTTTCCTTCTTCAGAGGACATGGAAGTGAATTAGTTCTGAAAATTAAGAAGTAAAAGATCAGGAAAAACAGCTACCACCAAGCAGCAGGGCTACTGAGTCTATTTTTAATTTTGGGGGGAGCCTCCATATTGTTTTTCATAGTGATTATACCAAGTTACATTCCCACAACAGTGTATAAGGGTTCCCTATCTCTGCATCCTTTTCAATGCCTATTATCTTTTGTCTAAACTAAAGCCATTCTAATGGCATCAGGTGTTGTCTCATTGGAATAGTACTGTAACTACAGTTAACAATACTTTATTGTGTGCTTCAAGTTTGCTAAGAAGGTAGTTCTTAAGTGTTCTCACTATCCAATAAATAAATAAATAAATAAATAAAAGGGAGAAAGAAAGGAAGGAAGAATGAGAATGGTAACTATGTGAGGTGACAGTGATGGATATGTTAATTAGCTTCTTTTGATTATTTCACAATGTATATAATATTTTGATATCAAAAAAGCCAGTTGTACACTTGAACTATACACAATTCTATGTGTCAATTATATTAATACCTCAAAAAAGCTGAAAATAATTTTAAATCAAATTTAAAAAAGGCTACAAATAATTTTCCTTTTCCTTTCTTTCTGTATCCTTTGTAGTGCTATGTGGGGAGGAGCCAATCTGAGTGGGCAAAGTCGGGCCAACCAGACCGTAAGGGCCCTGTGCACTTTGCCAAGGAGTTCACTTACCATTCTTGATGCTGCAAAAACCTTTGAAGGGTTAAAGTGGGTGAGCGCATGATGTAACTTGCATTTTATGAGTGCTGTCTGAAAAAATCCCACCGTAAATGCCTCTATTTTTCATATTCTGTGGCTGGATACTTTCCAGACAGCCCTCATTTAGAGATTATTATTTAGGCAAGAAATGATGTCTGAAATAAGGTATGGTTGTGCTTTTGGAGATGGGGATATACTGTAAATTAAGAAAAATACTTAAGGAGGTAAAACTGATAGGTGTGGTTAAGAGTGAAGGTTCTGGAGCCAGGCTGTGTGAGTTTGAATCTTGGTTCTACTTGTTAACAGCTGTGTGACCGTACATTACTACTTAAGGTTAGTACTTGGTGCTTCAATCCCTTATGGTAAAGGGCATCCATGTATAAATATTACCTCTGAGGCAGTGCACAGAAGTAGGGCTTTGGATATTAATTCAGCCACAATTAGGAAAAAAGAGGACTTGGTGGATCTGTACACACTGAAAATACAAGTTTTCACCATGCTAGGGTCCAGTATCCTCACCTATACATTTATAAAGAGATGGCATAAATAAAAAAGTCTTCCTAGCAATGATAACTTGCTTAAATATTATTCTACAAGTTGTTCTGTATCTAGAACCCTACATTTCAGGTATATTTGAGAAATTACTTATTTTTCATTGGAACAGATTTCCATCTATATACATTTTTACTTTAAAATATTAATTGAGATAGAACAATAAATCCAGCTAAGGTTCCACTAGGTTTCTTTGTATGTTTGGGAAGTAACCACTTGTTCAATTTAAATATTTATTACCTTTATTTTAAAAAAGGTAAATTACTTAATACGTTAAAGAAAAAAGAACTTAAAGCATATGTGAAATTATATTGAGTGAGGACAGATGAAATTAGGATGACCCTAGATTTTGGCTTGGGTGATAAAATAAATGGTAGTTGTATTAATTTAGGAGAAAAAGGAAACAGAAGGACTATCATGCCCGAGGTAGTATAGCTTGAGTTTAGTTTTGGCTTTCTGCATTTGAGAGGACATCAGTTGCAAACTGTGAACTGACCTAAGCTTGTTTGGTTTTGCATAATTATTAGGTTCTTCTTGGTGATAGCAGTAAAGATGCAAAAATCTAAGGTGATGAGGGTCTGCTAGTCCTATAGACTGGTATCAGGTTACATTGACTGCAAATCTTAGATCAATTTCTGCCACACACACAGACTTTTCTATTTAAAATAAGAATTTATTAACAAGCAAGCATAAAATCATATAAATGAAACTTGTTTAATCTGGGGCCTAAAACAAATTCATAAACTTCCTTAAAACATTATGAGATTTTTTTGTGACCTTTTTTTTTTCTCTTTGGCTATCATTAGTTTATTTTATGTGTGGCCCAAGACAATTCTTTTTCCTCCAATGTGGCACAGAGAAGCCAAAAGATTGGACATCTCTGATATAAACTGTTTTGTAAAGTTGATAGAGACTAAGTACTTTGTCCTATTAGCTGTCACAATGATATCTTCACGAAAGATTCACCTGTGGCAGATGCATGAGGCAACCAGAGTCCTCATCCCACTAGCCAGCCAGAGTTCTATTCAGATATCAGATATCAGGCATTGTCTACAAAGATTCACACTATGGGCTCTGCTACCTTATACCCTATCCTAGTGAGGGATATTTTATTCAGTAAATATCAATGAAAATTACTATTATCTTTAATGAGAGCTGATTTCTGACATCCTCTGGCTATTCATTTTACCAGTGAAAACTTATTTTTAACATTCATTATGATAATTAGTGAACCTCTGGTATTGATAAAAGATAAAAGTAACAATATAGTTGCAGCTGGGGCTGGGCTTCTTGATTAGAGCACTGGCTCTCAGCCCTAGAATATGGGTTCTTGATTAGGTTAACAAATAATACCTAAGATGCAACTTAAATTTTTAAAATTTTTATTTTTCAATTACAGTTGACATACAATATTAGTTTTAGTTGTATAGCATAGTAATTAGACATTTATATAACTTATGAAGTGATTTAAGATTCTCTCTTTACCTTTAAACTTTGGCATTTTAATTATGATGTGTCTTGGTATGGGCCTTTTTGGGTTCTTCTTGTTTGGGACGCTCTGTGCTTCCTGGGCTTGTATGTCTTATTTCCTTCACCATGTTAGGGAATTTATCCATCGTTATTTTTTCAACTGTGTTTTTAATTCACTCTTTCTTTCCTCCTCCTGATACCCCTATGATACGAATATTGGTATGCTTGATGTTGTCCCAGAGGGCCCTTAAACTATTCCAATTTTTGGGATTCTTTTATCTGTTTACTGTTCTGTTTGGGAGTTTTCTGCTACCTTATCTTCCCAATCAGTTTCAATCCTCTGCTTCCTCTCATGTGCTCTTCATTTCAGTTATTGTAGTCTTCATTTCTGATTGGTTCTGTTTTCTATTTCCATTTTTATGTTTCCTATCTCAGTTGAAGTTCTCCCTAAGATCACTGAGCATCCTTATAACCAGTGTTTTGAATTCTTCATCTGGTAGATTACTTGCTCTGTGTGCTGTAACTTAATTATTAACTATTTTATACTCACGAATGTAAAAGATACTTCTCACAATTTTACTTTTTATCCAATCGCAGACATTTCCCTGCTTTGCTTTCTCCCACCCCCTTGATCTACCACCAATGAATTTCATGGAACCCTCCTTACATTTCCTCCTTTTATTCTAGTGTATAAAATAAACTGCAAAACTGCCATCATTCTCTGGAGCATTTTCTCAATCCATTGAGATTTTGCTTCCTGGCAATTGTCAGTTTGGCTCAAATAAACTCATAAAAATTTTCTACATGTTTGGATATTTCTTACACTGACAACATGTTTACCAATCTCGAAGCTCTCTGAACCCTGTCCTTTTAGATGGAAGCTTCATTACCATGGCATGATTGATAAAGGTTCCCACCTTCTAATCACAGATTTGGTTCCCCTGGCAACCAGCCTCTATCCTTAGGTGACCAAGGGGCATTTCAAAAGTTACTTCATTAACATAACAAAAGACACCTTGGTTACTTTAATCACTTCAATTCCAAGGGTTTTAGAAACTCTGTGCAAGAAATGGGGATGTAAATCACAATATCACAATTTGGTATAGACAGTCTTAAATTTTTGACATTCTAGTGTGTGTATAGTGGTATCTCAATGGGATTTTAAATCTCATTGTGGTGACTTGTCAGATATCACTTCATCCCATTTGTAAATTAACGCTGAATTCTCTGATCTGGGGGACAAATGAAATGGATTTTGGTTTTATACATTTGAATCAGAATATTGAACAAGAAAGAACATTTCTTTGAAAGTGTAGGAATGTAAGTCTTTTCTTTCAAATAAGGGCATAACCTCTCTACTTAGAAATCCACTTTAGGAATCTACCTCAGAGCAGGCCACAGTCCTCTCCCCCAACTCATCCTGTTTATATAAAGGTCATATGGCCTGCTTGGAATTTCTTTGTCCCCACAATCAACTTCCTTACGCCTTTCCCCTTGCAAAATGCCATAAAATATAAAATAGCTAATCGGGTAAGGTTAAGAGTGTGAGGTCTGAAGCCCTAGCCAAAGGGTAAGACACAGTTTTAATTAAGCTTGCGCGTTAGGGATAAAAGGTGTGTGACCCTCTACTTGGTGTGCCTGCAGCTTTTGTCTGACACCCTTCTGCAGAAGTAAAGATTGCCTTGCTGAGATATTTGAATGTCCAAGTATTTATTTGTGATACCGGAGATTTATTTCCAACAAAAGTCGAAGTACTGACAGCAAGGCGTAATTGTAGTAAGAGTCTCAGTAAGACATACATAGATCAGGTGTGTCCAACCTTTTGGCTTCCAATGGGTCACATTGGAAGAATAATTTATCTTGGGCCACGTGTAAAATACATAAACTAACACTAATAATAGCTGGTGAGCTAAAAAAAGGTTCATGCATAATTTTCGTAATGTTTTAAGAAATTTTCTTAAAATTTGTGTTGGGCCACATTCAGAGTCTTCCTGGGCTGCATGCTGCCTGCAGGCTGTAGGTTGGACAAGCTTGACGTAGATGAAACTGAAGAGGAAGTAGTCTTTTTACTGGTAAAAAACAAAATTAAACTGAATGGTTTATTCAGTGATTCATGAATTGGGCAGCATCTCATGTAGCAAATATAAAAGAGCTCTTTTATACAAAATGGAAAGCTTTTATAGGCAGAAGTGGGCGGGACCAGGAAGTTACTAGCAATTGTTTCAGGCAAGATCACCTTTCCCTAGGGGCCAGAATGGCAGGGGTATTTTTAGGTGGATTCCCTCACTGGTGGTGATCAGGAAATTTCAGTAACTGGTTAAGAAATTTCAGAGTTACTGGGAAAGGCTTAGACTGCATTTAAATTAGGTATTCTGTCTTGGTTTGCTGACAGGGGCTTAGCACAAGTGACTCCATTTTGGGTCTTTTGTTTCTGTTTAACACTATGTATGTACCACTTCTAACTCAGAAAATTTTCTTCTGAGCTTGTATTTGCTCTCTCACTGTAAAGTTTTGTTACTTTTATGCAATTTCTCTCATTTAGTAGACAGAACTCACTGTGGATTATAAAATCATTACCATCATCTCTGTCATATTAGTGTCATCATCACTTATTAGTTGTATTATCTTAGCTATGCATTTTACCACAGTGTACCACCAAACCAAGGGAAATTGAGCTGATTTTATTCTTTCTGTTTTGCTGAATCTAGAACACTTGCGGTTTTACTTATTTATTTATTATTTGGACTGGGGGAACAGGATAAAATTTATGTAAGAAGCATCAATTCTCCTGAGATTTATGAGCAAGCCAAAAGTCAATTCTTTTTTTCACATATGCAGCTAGACTGACAAATGACTGGGTGTATGGCAAAGAAATAAAATGAAATTTTTGAAGTGGACTCCAGTGGAAGAATTTTAATGTCACAGCTTATCATAATAGGGATATATCAACTACAGTGTTTGTAAACATATAATTAGAAAAACAAGATGATTTCTTATTTCATGGAGCACAAAATGCACTCTCTCTCTCTCTCTCTCTCTCTCTCTCTCTCTCTCTATATATATATATATATATATATATATATGTATATGTATATTGTTTTATTTAGTAATATCTGTAGTCCTTTTTCTAGGAAGTGTTTCTGTATTTAGTGATGCGCATATATGCATGCAGATTTACACATTACTTCTGATTACATTGGTTACTTACGACTTTTCATATCTGGGTTATTATCCTTTTGTAGTTTATATATGCACATTATATTGAATATTTCTTTAGTGATGATGCGAAAATAAATCACTGGTATGAGAAAACACTGGCATTACAAGGTATTCATCTGGAATTATTCAACCTTTCACAAGCAAATGAGAAAGATTATAGGATTAGACCAAATCCTGGATTCCTTTTCCTTTCTTCCCATCTGTATTCATTACAGTTGAAAGATAGACAAATGAAACTATTGGTAGCTCAGTCTTTAAAGCTTTATTACAATTTAAAAGCATTAAAAAAGAGAGAAAATGGAAAAATCTTATCAAAGGCTGGAAATGATCTTCTTTACTGAATAGTTGAATTTTCCAGTTTAATGACAGTGAAGAATAAAGATAGGTGTTGTAAAGATATGATTTCATTATTAGTATCACTCAGTATTTGCAATTTTAAAGCATTAAGCACAGAGATTTTAAAGGCCTCTGTCAGAATATAGAACTGACAATTGGGCACATCATTAGAGGCAATGAAATAGGTCAGTGGTTTTTCATTTTGTATAAACTACATGGGGCAAACCTACAGCTTTGGTTAAAACTCACACGAGAATCCAAAATTCCTGTGGTTTGTTGTTCTGGATATTGTTATGCTTCTTGGACCCCAGGAATGTGGATTGAGAAGAGGGAAAAGCCAGAGAGCACAAAGTTGCCACATGTAATACAGAGGTTATTGTTAGTTTCTCCCAGTATCTGTTCTCCCCTTTACCAAAAGCACCCCTATTTTAATCCAGGAGCCCAACTTTTGCTAACAGCTCATGGGCTCCAGGGGAAACTGAGCCCATCCCCTGTTTCAGGGGATTCCTCATTGATGAAAGGGTAATCGCATCCTTGCTGTCACAGTGATTGATTCTGAACTAGGCATGGGTCACAATAACAGATGCTTGCTTGGGTCCTTGGGTAGAGTATTTTCTTTGGCTTTAAAAGAGGGCCCCTGGGCAACTGGATGTCTTTTCTTCCTCTGGACATGTTTATGATGTTAGTCCTGAGACTACTGCAGCCAACTGAAGCAGACACATGGAAAGAGAAGAGAATCTAAGAGATATGAGCCAGAAATCTGATCAAATCATTATCTGATAACTGCTTTTAGAGCTGTGAGCTAATAAATTTCCTTAAATGTTTTGGCAAATTTGAGTGAGCGATTTCTTGCAGCCAAAATGATCCCTACTGACAGAGAAAAGAGATACACTTCAAACCCAAGTGGTTCCTAATTCAGAGGACCACCTGCAGGGTCTGTTTCAGGGATCCCTTGGTGAATTTGATCTAATGTGAGGGTGACAGAGATGCTCTCTTCTGGTCCAGACCTATTTTTAAATTTTACTTTTTGTGGTTATGCTCTTCAAAATTCTCTGGTTTGTAAGTCTAGAGCACTCCTTCAAAAGATACGCCTGCAGGAATGGATCCTTTGGATGCAATCTGATTCAGATCCCTACTCTTGGGTTCAGAAGTGTCTGCCACAGTGATTTCCAGGCTGTGGAAAACAGATCAAATGGTTCTTCTCTCTGGTAGTCCATCATCTCCAACACAACTTTTAATGAGAAGACCTATCTGTGGGAGATACATTCTTACTCACGGACAACTCCTGGCTTCTCTAATTTCCTATGCAATTTTCAGTTTTATAATAATTTTTATCTAGGCACACAATCAATTTTGGGAAGCCCTGTTGAGCCATTATTAGCTAAAAGTGGAAGCTATTGTGATAGAGGCAAGTTGGTGATGAAAAGGCTTGGTTGGATGTGATAATAACATTGGCATCTTAAATAATCTCTAACTAGGTCCCTTAAGAATAGCTGGATTGCATTCCAAAGATAAAATAACTATTGTGGGGCAACTATATGCTACAGATAAACTTTTACAGTGAAGGATCTGTGATGTGCATGGTGTATAATATTGTAAGCCTACAAACAGATAGATATGTTCTATACTTTTGCTTAAAGAGTACTATCAAGTCAAGACTTGGGAGTTGGGGTAGGGGTGAGGGGCAGCGTACTTGGCACTCATGGTACTTTAGGCACAACACCTTACGCCAAGGTGTATTTAATACCATTCTAAATACTAGGTAGATTTACAGACAGAAAACCTGACTCTATCATATGAGTATGATGATAGTTCTGATGGTCATTCCAGAAAAAGAGTTCCAAAATTGCTTTGAAGGGTGGACTGGGCACTGGCATTGGTGCATAGGTTCCCAAGTGGGGTACTTTGAAGGTTACCATAGTGATATTCAGCAATGAGGTATGTAGCACTTTTTCTAGGATGAGTTCATGAACTTAATTGTCAGACCTCGTAATTGCATTTTAGAAAGATCACTCTGATCTGTTTGGAGAATGCTACTTGGAGAATGGATTGGGGTTTTGTTGGGGTGGGAAGGAGGAGAGGTAGTAGGAAAAAATAAAGAGAACTATAATATTTTCTAGAAAAGAGAGGTTTGGTAGTTTGGGATAAGGTTGTTGCAAAGGAGATAAAAATAAAAGGTTTGAGATACATTTTGGTAATTTCTGGCTAGGGAAGAAATGGGGTTGTTATCCAGAGTAGGAGATATAAATAGAACCTCTAGTTTATAAGGTAGAATATTGAGATTGTTTTTGGACATGTTGATTTGAGGACTTGTGAAATATCTACCTGACCTGCTCATTTGGCATTTGGTTTAGGTAAATCTGGGGGTCAGAGCTAGAGGTATGGATTTGGAAGTTTTCAGTTTATAGAGTAGATGGCTGTTGAGCCTGTGAGTTTTGATGAGTGTATCCCTGAAAAGTATGAAAGTATACAGTGATTCTGTGAAATTGTTGTCTGTCTCTATATTCACATATTGAATGCATATATTTCAGGTCACTACACGTATAAGGTCAGTATGTCATGTCGTAAGCTCAGGGTGACGATAAGGAATGACGTTTTATTCTTTGGAGGCCCTAAGTGAAAGTGACACGAATCCCCACCACGTTCATATCTGCACTCATGAAATTTTGTTAAGAATTCCTCTGAGAGAGAACGTCTCAGTATTGAGTCAGTTTTGTGGCCTTGAGCTGAGACAGTTGACGAGGCATTTTATAATAAGAATAAGAGGGCAAGATACCCTAAGGGCTTCACATACATTTATATCAAAATACTGTGAAGGAAAATCAATGTTTTGCTTCTAGCAGTGAAAATCTAAACCTCACCAAATTACTAGGGATCAACACTTTATTTTCAAATACCAGAGGGGGGGGGCGGGAAACCCCCATCAAGCTGAACAAATGCTTCATGATGTCTCCAGATGTAACATGGTGTGGTAGACTTGGAAATGATCCTATTTAGTTAGCAACTACAATTACCTTCCAATGAAGCCTTTTTTCAAAATTGCCTGTGATGCCATTTCTGATCATTTAATCTAAAATTTCACCCCACCCCACACTTCATTTCCTCTTTCTCTGCATCATGTTTTCCTTAACACTTATCTTGCCCAGAAATAGGATCTTAGACAAGGATTTGAGTGCAAATGGTTTATATGTGAGGTGATCCCAGGAAGGCCAGTGGGACGTGGGAGAGTGAGACAGGGAAGGCAAGAAAGCCAATTCAGGGTGTGATAATCATCAGGTTACTGCTCTGGGCAGTAACTCAGTCCTGCTTGGGATCTCTGGGAGAGTGCATGGACAGGCCTTAGATAAGCCTTGGAGTATGTGTGAGACATAAGGAAGCTGGGATGTTTATTCACCAGCTCTCATCAGTCCATGGTGGAAAGTGGCAATGGTGGGTTGGGACTTTAGCTTCCCAGTAATTACAGTCTCTGTTCTTGGGCAGGTGTCCTCCAGCTGCCAGAAAAAAGCTTTTTGCTTTGTAGGAGCTCACAACTGGAGCCTGGGGGTTAGGGTGCATGGGAGCTATGAGTCCCAGGGAATCTGTGAAGGACACTGATAACATCGGCTGGGGAACTTGTTATTCTCTATTGGACTGCAGATTTTACTTATTTATCTTTATTGTCTGTCTTCTACTCTAACATAAGGTTCATGAAGACAAGGACTTTTTCTCTGTTTTGTTCAGTGGCCCTGGAAATCTGGTCTCTGAATTATTCATCCACTATTTAACAACTACTAATTAGTGCCTACCTGCACCAGGTACTCATACTCTGTGAGACTGTGATCTCCGAGGGTCTGGGTAGACCTCCACTGTCTTTATAATGAAGAATTACAAGGGAAAGGTAATAATTAGAAAAATACTGTTGTAATCCATATTTTTGGTAACTAAATAAATAACTGTGACAGCATGTACTACCAGATTAGAGAACAATGCAAATAACTAATTAGAGTGCTTACTCTCATCCCAGTTTTCGCAGAGATCCTCTGCTAACTAAGTCTGGACACATGGTATCCCAATCCCAAGACTACCCTTTGGCTGACCATTGGTTCAGGTCTCAAGGCAGATGCTTTTGCTTTGTACTCTGTGCTTCCATTAATGCAGACTTGATCTGCCAAATGGCACAGATGACTCAAGGAGTGTGTAATCAACAACTATCCCAGAATGTTTAACCCATATGACTGTTAAATTACATTCCACTTGCCCTGAACTTTTTTCTAGCCACTCTAACCTAAGTTTAGAAAACTTATCTTAAAATATTTGGCCCATCTTCTCAGGTTATCATTGGGCATTCTCTTATTCTCAGTTTTACCCCTTCCAGCTTCCTGTTATTTTTTAATTTAGCAAGTCAATATTTAGCACTGATCTCTGAGTCCTAGTGTGTTTTAAAATTTCAAGCAATAAACAAAATTACATGAATTTTGGTGGTACATTATTTATATACGGCCACACCTCGTTTCCCTTTAAGTAGTGATGTTCATAAAGGATTGACCATACTGAAAATCCTTTCAGGTTATATTTCCACAATTTCTAACTTTAAATTTTTATTCTGTGGTCAAATCCGCAGGCAGCCAAAGCTGTAGATACATAGTTCCAATTATTCTTATTAACATTTTCTATTGTGATTTCTAATTGGAGATGTTTCTGTAGTCAACAAAAGAATAGGTACTATTTAAAAACCATTCATGGGGGGCCTCTAGAGTATATCCCAAAATTTGGGGAGGAAATTTATTTTTAAGTGCAAATCCAAACCCTTTAAAAGTATAAATGCAGGAACGAAAATTTAGACACATTTATTTTATGCAGGCACATTTGATTTGGAAGTACAACCTCGTGAAGAGGTAACCTAGAACTTTTGGCAAATGAGGCCATCATCATCACGATAACACTTCTGAATATTATTTATCACAGATTATTATGCTGGGCATTGCACAAAGCAATGTGGTCATATCTAAATGCCTGTAGGAAAATTAAATATGGTTGGGAGGTACTGTGTCCTAATTCACCAAGATTTACTAAGAGAGTCTGTGAACAGAGGAATTAGTATTTTGGGGACCCTTCTGTCCCAAAGATTAATGGTATTTAAACCAAAACAAATCAGCCAAATCATTAGGTCATGTGTGGACCCACTAAATCCATATAGGTCTTGCCTGAGACTTTGGGCTTTCTATCCTAAGGAGTAACTAACAACAGTGGCATAGACCAGCAAATGGACAAACCCTATGTTTTTGCAAACACTAGAAAATAAATTAGACAAATAGAGAAAAAGCCTTTACATTATGTTAAAAAATTAGGGACAACAAAATGTACATTCTTATCTATGAGCTCCCTTGGTATTCCATAAAGGCTTCTCTCAAGTAAAACAATGAGCTTGCTGGTGTGATAAATTAGCAGACACCTCCTTTGGCGTGAAGTATTCCTGTTGCAAATCACTGATTTTATTAGATGGCAGCTTTAGCAGCAGTCTAATGCAGCCTCATGAAAAATCCATAACAATTCAATCTCATTTTAATGATTCGGGAAAATAATAGTACATATTTGAGAACAGCCCACTTACTCGTAGTCCCCCTTTCTAGTCATGTCTGTTAAGGTGAGTGTGATTTATGACTTTGTGGCTATTATTATTACTACTTTTTAGCAGTGTATGAACCCAACTCAGTTTATCTTTACCTGCCTGATTTACACTTCACCCCACTCCTTAGCGTATTTCTTGCATGTTGCATATGTTACAGTTGTTTACTTAATCATTTGGTTTCTAAGCTCACTGGAGGAAGATCAGAACTAATTCAGCTGGATATTTAAGCTCATTATGACACTTTTTTAATGGAAAAAATGCACACAATGGCTTACATTTTTAGTTTAGAGAATAACTGAAAATAACTGTACCTAAGATTCTCTTCAGACATATGATTAGAGAACAGCAGGGGTTACTAAGATAAACACCATTGATGAAAGCTAGCTTAGGAGTAGACTGTAACTCTGTCTATTTGCCTTCTAATTTCATTTGTTTACTTATGTGTAAATCTTTCTTCATGTAACACCTTCATTGTGTGAAAGTTATGTCATTTTTCTGTCAACACAAACCCTCTGGGAATACATAAGAACTTGATGTGTACTCCCAAGTAAGTCAGTATATTTTTTCCTTTGAATACAGTTAGAATAATTTATCTTCATAGGGTCAGTATTGGAAAAGAACAGGACATTACTGTATTTTTTTATGTTCTGATTCTTGTGTTATAACTACCATCTATCCACTGATTACTGTACACAGCCTTCATATATCTCAAGGTAAGAGAACATATTACTTTTCAAGTTCTATAGTTGTTGAAACCCCTTTTCTAGATGGACATATTTATGTATTATCAAAATATGTTCTTTGCATGATTTTTCCAGTTAGGGTCATCATTTACCAATAGCAGAGATTTAGTTTGCTAATACAGTATTAGTTGTTCTGTACCTATGTTTCTATTACTGCCTATTTTCTGTTATGTAGGCTTTTAGTGTGCTTGGCCGTATCATGCTGTTTTGAGCATTTCCTTTTTTTCCATGAGTTGGCATTTTTGAAGGCTTCATATTTTTTTGTATCATTTTTACTCAATGCTGGAATAACTTGCAAGTCATGGCAGAAGCTTCTCTCATCTGAACAGTGATGGATCATCTTTTCTGGGAAGCCATCAATCAACAACAGCTAACAAGAATATAGAATGGGTCAGGAGTGGGAGGGGGTCCGAAGGTCATTTTACGTGGTTCACTGACTACTTGCTGTGAACCATTTGATTGATGTTGTGGAAATTTCTGCTGATTGCAACTATTTCAGGACAGCATTGACTGACTTGCTTTCCCCCAACAGATTTCTGATTTTAGTTGAGAATTAACATTCTAAACTTTTGAAATTTCGTGCAGGTGATAACATTAATCGAGTGCCCACTGTCTACAGAGCACTATTCAACAGAGTTAAAAATAAGTAGAAAGGCCAGTAATGGCCTGTCCCTGTCTGGGGGCTGTTAGGTTTGCCCTGCTCCAAGGACAGGGACCTGAGTGACTGGTCAGTTTATAGATTTGAGGAAGGTGGGCTCGTGTATGCTCAGCTACTATAGTGGTTGCAGGGCTGAGAGTGGTGGTTCACAGGGGAGGGCCATGACCGAAAAACCAAGGTAGGGAGTAGGAATGAAGTTAGGATCCTTTTTGGAGAATAAGGAAGGACGTTTGGTGCTGTGGCCAACATGAGAGAGGCTTGAAGTTGCAAATTGTTGAAGACTTTTTTCTGTAGGAAAGACAGAATTGCCCTTAGGCAGTTGCTCAGAACAACTGTGTGTGTAACCTAGCAGGACTCACTGACCTCCTGAGACAGGATAGCTGACAGCAGAGGGAGGAAACAGAAACTCTCAAAAATGGAATAATTTTTGTAAATTCAACCTTGTTCTTTGGCATGATGGTCTGAGTCATTTAATTTAGGAGTAAACAAATACAAAGGGACAGTAATCTTTGAGAGCAGTCCTGCCTTAAAAAGCACCAGAGTGGATATTCATAATATTATCAGCTCATATTTGCATAGCTTTTAAAAATACTTGTTTTTCATTACTAGTTTTATATAGTAATCTGGCTTCATTCACACAAAATCTTCATGGCAGCATGCATCAGAATTACTTGAAGGGCTTGTTAAAACACAGATTGCTATAACACACCTCTAGAGTTTCTGATTCAGTAGGTCTGAGATGGGTTTCTCAAATTTGTCTTTCTAATAAGTTACTATTTGCTGCTGTTGCTGCTGGTTCAAGGCCACACTTTGAGCTGCTTCATAGGATATATTTGGCCTCTTGTATTACTATTGTCCCTATTTTACATGGGAGGAAATGGGATTTAAGAGAAGCTGAATTACTTAATCAAAGTCGCACAGGTGGCAGGTTTCAGACTCAAATTTAGGTCTTTCTAGAAGCCATATGCTTTTCCAACAATGAGCTATTGTCTCACATTTTTCCCTTAAGAATTAAAAGAGGGTTTAATACATTTTAGATCTTCATCAAAATACATGGACTTAAAAACCTTGCCATTCTGGCTATTATCAAAAGGACAAGAGATGACAAATGCTGGTGAGGATGTGGAGAAAAGGGAACCCTTGTGCCCTGTTGATGGGAATGCAAATTATTGCAGCCACTATGGAAAACAGTGTGGAAGTTGGTCAAAAAATTAAAAATAGAACTACCTTATGACCCAGCAGTTCCACTTCTGGATATATCTGATGGAGATGAAATCACTGTCTCAAAGAGATATCTGCACCCCCATGTTCATTGCATCATTATTCCCAATAGCCAAGATATGAAAACAACCTAAGCACCCATTGGTGGATGAATGGATGAAAAAAAATGTGACACACACACACACACACACACACACACACACACGGGAATATTATTCACTCAAATAGATAACATGGAAGCTTGAGGGCATTGTGCTAAGTGAAATAAGTCAGGCAGAGAAAGACAAATACTGTATGAGCTCACTTATATGTGGAATCTAAAAAAGGCAAACTCAAAGAAACAGAGTAAAATGGTGGTTGTCAGGTGCTGAGGAGTTGGGGAAATTGGGGAATGTCGGTTAAAGAGCACAAACTTTTAGTTGTACAATGAATAAATTCTGGGGACCTACTGTGTAGCATGGTGACTATAGTTAACACTATTGTGTATTTGAAAGGTGCTAATAGAGGAAATCTTAAATGTTCTCACTACATACACACACAAAAAGGTAACTGAGAGGTGATGGATGTGTTAACTAACTTTATTGTGGTAATAATTTCAGAAAATACACATAAATCTTTGCATTGTACACTGTACATTCACACAATGTGGTATGTGAATTATACCTCAATAAAATTGGAAGAAAACATTGCTATTTATATTGTTAGAAAATTTATGTATATGGCATATATTTATAGTCTTCCTTCACAATGCTGTATGAGATTTTTGATGTTTTTATCCCCTGTAATACCTAGAAGATTTAAGTAAGTGCTAAGAGATTAGGATGAGTGGATAGAAAATGAATACAGAGAGGAAGTGGGTTTTTGGACTGACTGAGGCAGGTGGTAATTTTTTGGGAAAGAGCAACCATGGAAGAGTGGAAAGCATGGGATTTAGTTGACCAAGAGGAAGGGTATCAAGGAACATCCCTCCGCAGTATTAATTCATCTGGAATGCTGATACTGACTTTGACTTGATGTTGCTCTTACCTAGACAGGGGGTCTGTCTGCGCTGGTCTTTTCAAACCGAACAAATATTCTACTTCAGAGTTGAATGCTAGGAAAAATCTATTCTGTTTATGTTAGGTAACCATTTTCCCTCTCTGTGAGTGATTTTCTTTGAGCCACCTTGCCTTAAGTCCTTTCTGAGTCAATTAGAGAATTATGATGAAGCCTCCTAAGAAAGAATCTCTAAAGGGATCCTAAATAAAATTCTGGAATCATCTGTGTCCTTTTATTCAAGATCATGTTAGCTGTCTCTAATGCAGAGAAATGGCATTAGTCTTTCAGGCTATAACCAGGCCATATCAGCAGGGTTCAGTTAGGAAAACAAAGGCAATGTAGGTATTTTATACATGAAGAGATTTAGTACACAGATCGGGGTGCTTACTACATCATGCAAAGGCTGGAAAAGTGAAAATCATGGAGGTTCACTATTACAAAGTAGTGCATAGCTGTTGCCACCCAGAACCAGGAACCCACAGGAACATGGCTGGTTACCTCAAAGCTTCTCCCAGGTGGAAATGACAGGGAAACAAAGAGGCTGTTGTAAGGACATATCTGGGAAACTCACATATTCATCGCCAGTGCTGCCAGACAAAGAAGAAAGAATGTCTGTATTCTCTCTTCCACCTTCCAAACCTTGCAGGAGTGCAGTTTCATTGTTGAATGCTAAGCCACTTCCAGTTTAACTTGTTAAACAGGATCCTCTTGGAAAGTAAAGTTGGTGTCACTATACGGATGTGGCTGTGGCCTCTTCCTCATATTACCATCTAGAGGTGGACACATAGATGTGGAGGTCTCCACATATCACTACCAAACCCCTGAGCTGTGAAGTCTCACTGCATTTGCACTTTCTGGATTTGATTTTGCTCTCCAGATATTAATGACTTATTATTGATTATATTTTCATTTATAGTAAAATCTTCATTCACAGAGATCTGGCTAAAGCAGAAGCTTCCATTAGTTAGATTTTCCTCTCTCCACGCTTTATTTGGAAAGAAGTTTTATCACTAGAAATTAAGTGCAATAAATTGTTTTAATTTTCATCCAAAACATTAAAAAACAGAAACAACCAAAGTGCCCTGCGACAGATGACTGGATAAAGAAGCTGTGGTACGTATACACAATGGAATATTACTCAGCTATAAGAAAAGATGAAATATTGCCATTTGCAACAAAATGGATGGACCTGGAGATCATCATGCTTAGTGGAATAAGCCAGACAGAAAAACCCAAAAACTATGACTTCACTCATATGCGGAATATAAAACTGAAAGCAACAACAAAAAAAAACCGAACAAAACCCCAAAAAACTCATGGACACAATCAATAGTTTAATGTTTATTTGGGGACAAATGGGGAGGGGAAGGGAGAAAGGGGAGGGGGTGGGAGAGGAGGGGGGGAGCTAAATATAAGGTGATGGAAAGAGAAGTCACATTAGGTGGTGAACTTATTACACAACAAGCTGACAACGCACTGTAGAATTATATGCCTGAAACCTATGTAATCCTTGCTAACAGATGTCACCCCAATAAGTCTAACAATAAAAAAAAAACAACATACCCAATTATCCAATTAATACATATCTATTGTACAAAATGGGGAAAACATAATATTTTAGAATACATTTATACAAGTAAATATGTAATTTGTTTAATTTGTCTCCTTTTATTAGAATTCTAGTGGGTTAATTTTTTTTCTTTTTTACCAATATTGACATAAATGCTATGATAAACGCATCCTACAATAAGCAATATCCTTGAATAAATTTTTAGAAGTGGATTTTTTAATGCCTAAAATGCTATACTCTTAGAAAAATTTTAAAGCTTCCAGAAAGATTAGGACACTTTAAATCTCTCACCAGCTGTGAATAAGAGTTCTCAGTCATCTTAACTCTCACCACAATTGGGTCTTACCATAAGAGCTTTGCTAGCATGGTAGTTAAACGTACTATTTAATTGTCTCAATTTGGTTTGCCTTGATTGTTAGAGAGGTTGAACATTTGTTCATGTTATTGTCTATATTTATTTTTCTAATGAAACCATACTGTTAGCCTATTTTATTATTACTGATTGTTGGACTTTAATAATTAATTGGTTTTAGTAGCTCTTTATGCATTAAGGATAAAATCACTTATCTCTTATACATGTTAGAAATATTTTTCTCAAATTGCTGCCTGCTTTTTTGCATTTCATGTTTTATTTCCTAAAGAGTTTAAAAATTTTATTTCATCAAAATTTCAACCCTTTTTAAAATGGTGTCTGCTCTTGAAGCCATGCTTAGAAAGCCCTTCATCCAATATTATGTAATATTTAGCTCTATTTTCCTATGCTTTTAGAGTTTCATTTAAAAACTTTATACTTTAATTGCATTAGGAATTTATTTCATTATCACAGAGAGATGAAACCAGGGTGAATTTCAAAATATTTAACAACCAATATTGCTTTGGGTGTTGACCAATCAGAATGAATGCCAGCTGTAAAAACTGGGTATGACCAGATTGATATTTCTTGTTAATTATCAGCCCTAGATGAAATTGTTTAGTTTTTCCCAAATGGTCAACTACTAGTCCTACACATATTACATCTTTTCCTCATTGATTTAAAATGCCTTCTTTATCCTACGTTAAATATATTTTATACTTGGATGTCTTTCTGAACTTTACGATTGACTTCCCATTATATGACTGTCTAGTGACCTATTCATAGCAAGGCAGCAAATTCAACACTCTTGATTACCATAGCTTCAGAAAACATTTGACTACCTGGTGAAACAATTCATTAACCTTTGCAAATCACTGTGACTAGCAGGCAAGGAAAGGCGTCACCACCCTGATGTCTGATCATCAGGAAGTAATAGGGCTGCTTTTTATACAAGGGGAGCAAGAAAGAATGTTTTGCTCTCAAGGTCCCCACTGGGATATCTTTTGATGCTCCCATCCCAGTTTCAAAGGTAAATGGACAAGTACAACAGCCATTGATCTGAGAAGGGCATCAAAAGAAGAAGGCTCAGAGCCCACAAGGATCTGAGTTACCCCACTAGGCAAGTGCCCAGACAAGGTGAGTCTGTCTTTTCTCCCCTCCCCCACTTCTTCCTTCCAGCCCTCTCCCTTTATCTTCTCTCAAAAAAGACAAGATACTGGTCAAATGGACTTGTACATTTTATAAAGGCCCAAAGAAAAAAATATTTTTTAAATCAGACTCCTCTTTTATTTATCATTTTACAAAGTACATATGCAATATACAAGTATATTTTTATTGTAAAATATTCAAACTGTAGAGCTTTTATTGATTTATAAGACATTTTTTATACATCTAAAATGTATTACAGATATACATTAACTGCAAAAATGATTTTTTTGAATTTTGAGTTACAGAAAGTGAGTTATATAAAACTCTTTCACCCCCCACCATAATTCCCTAAAGGTTTCCCACACGTACCATATAGCCTACGTAGGTGTTACAGAATATTTTTCCAATTAAGAATCTTCAGTTTCATAAAGCTCATAGTTCTATAAGAAGGCTCTGCCTAAGTAATGACATAATTAGGGATGAAGCTATAGGCAATGGAAACATGATAACTGAGGTCTAGAATAGGCCATGGATTAAGTATTTAGAAATCACAGATCAGCTGCCATCCAAGAAATGTTCCTTACCTCTGGGAAGTTACAAAGATGAACTGGATGTAAGTTTTACTTATAAAAGTCATACGTGCTTTGGTAAAAAGGCCTTCTGCAATTCTGCTTCCAGAGTCAACTCTTAACAAATTTCTTACGTATCATTTCAGAAAGTTTCTTCTTCTACATAAAAATATAGAGTAACCCTTAAAATACCCTCATCCTATGGGATAATACTGAATGTGATGTCAATTAACATAAAATCTTAGATCTCTTTTTACATCACGGCATTACTCTTTATGGTATACGGTAGTACACTATACAAATATGTTGTAATTTATTTTACTAGTTGTTTTTGGTGCTCATTTAATTGTTTCCAGGTTTTTGTTCTAAGGAAAAAAAAATCCTGCAGTATGCATTCTTATGTTTAGTTTATGGGTATTGTTCAATCAATTTGTGGATAAAACCTCAGAAATTCTAGAAGTAGAAAGTATATGCATTTAGAATTTTAGTAGATATCATCAAGAGTCCTGAAAATACAGTGCCAATTTATTTCATTGCTAATAGTGTATAAAAATGTGTAGGCAAAGATATATGACCTGAATCTAATCATGTAGAAATATCAGGCAAAGCAAATTAAGGAACATTCTTAAAACAAAACAAAACAAAACATCTGGCTTATAATTTTCAAAAGTGTCAAGGTCATGAAAGTAAAAAAAAAAAAAAAACAACAACAAAACCTTAGCAATCATTCTAGACTAATAGAATTAAAGAGACATGGCCAATAAATGCCACACATGATTCTAGGCTGGATCTTTTTGCTACAGATGACGTATTGGGAAAATTCCTGAAACTTGGAAGGGGTCTGTGGATTAGTTGCTGGTAATGTATTAATGTTAATTTCCTGGTTTTGGTAGGTATATTGGGCTTATGTATACTGATTATCTTGTTTATAGAAAATGTACACTAAGGTATTTAGGGGTAATAGACATCATTTTGACAAATTACAATGATTTATTGTAGAGTAAAAAAATGTTCTTTTTACTATACTTGCAACTTCTCTATGAATGTAAGATTGCTCACAATAAAAATCTCAAAAAATGTATAGGGAAATTTAAAATGGATATTTCAATAAAAATTTGCTTTGAAATGGATCAGAATTATGTGGTTTTAAACCAGAGTGCGTGCAATACCAGGCCGTTAGAGTTATATGAGGGAATAATTTAGAAATGACTGAAAAGTTAGAACTGTTTCAGAAAATAGCATTAGTAGACAGTAATACCATAAGATTTCCACTTTCGATTTGTAGTTCTTTCATAATTTTCCTTAGGAGGTTGTTTATAATATTTCAATCATTTTAAACATTTGAAACATTTTGTTAGCTACTCATTTCCTTCAATTTACTTTTGTTTTTCCTGATTTAATTCCATTTTAGTTATATTAAATAATTTTTTTCATTTCCTTTTAAAAGTTATTTTGTTTTCTTCATTTCTTAGATATGGCTTAATTATTTCCTCTGTATATGTGTGCCTTCATGCTTACGTTTTCATATGTGCCTGCATTAGTAAATTACAGTGTTGCTTGATATTATCTTGAAGTGTCTTAATACTTTCCTTGATCCCTGTAGCTTTATGCATATGTGAGATTTATTATTGAAATAATTATTTATAAGACCTAATGTGATTAATTATATCATGAATGTAAATAATAATGTATCTCAATTTAGATTGTGCTCTTATGTAACTCTTTTGTTTGATAAAATACAATCTGTAAGTAATGAATTACTCTCGCATACTTCATTGATGGGTATTCATTAATAATTTTTCAAAATAATTCTGACAGCTTTACATTTCATATATTATTGAGTAAACTGTATAATGAACTCATTTATTTGGAGAAGACAACATGATTTCATAGTTTAATGGAAGATATGATGAGATCTTACAGCAATAAAAATATGGCAGGCAGCGAATATTGTTAAAACTTGTTACTTCTGGAGAGTGGGAAGTTCTATTTTTCTCCTTTTGCTTACCGATATTAAAAAATTTATTTATCGTAACCACATATTGCTTTGTTTAAAAAATAAATAACATTTTTAATATGGT
Organism: Lyroderma lyra; assembly: GCA_004026885.1. Taxonomy (NCBI): domain Eukaryota; kingdom Metazoa; phylum Chordata; class Mammalia; order Chiroptera; family Megadermatidae; genus Lyroderma; species Lyroderma lyra. The sequence continues at coordinate 68,757 of PVJL010002656.1, forward strand.
GAGTTGTTCAACAGAGTTCAGAGGAAACCTACAAAAAGAGAGACCAGGAAGGGAGTGTGGGGCCTAAGACTGTGGCTCTCAATGAACAATTCTGTGTCTTCACTGGTGCTTAATGGAGTGGAGCAAAAGTAATGTTTAGGTTCTTCATTCTTTCTGGGAATGCATTATTTAGGCAGGTGCACATATTTAATTTTGCAGTATTTATGACCTTTTAAATGAAAAAGGAATGTCAGCACTGGAGACTTTCTCCTTAGAAATGGTCTTTTCAATTTTTCCTGACCACAAGTGTACCCATTTCGACATGAATGGGGTAAGCGTCTGTGCGAGTGTGCCAGGGCTGCCATAGGGAATGAACAGACCGGGTGGTCGAAGCAACAAATCCCTTGTCGGGCTGGAAGTCCGAGGCCAAGGTGTTGGTAGCGTTGGTTCCCTCTGAGGACTCTTCACGTGCATAGTCTTCTCTGTGTCAGTGTTCGGTGTCCATGTCCAAATTTCCTCTTCTTATAAGGACAATAGTCATGTTGATTATGCCCTATGCTAATGACCTCATTTTAACTTAATTACCTGTAAAGATCCTACCTCAATATGCAGTCACATTCTGAGTTATGGGATGAGGGCTTCAACATATGAATTTTTAGAGGGACACAATGCAGTCCATAAGAGCATCTGAAAAATGTGCCTATTTATTCAGAGGCTCTTTGGTTTCATAAGCACACGTAGCTCATATGTAGTGGTGTTTTACCTCTTTTGAGTTAGGGACTTCTTTGAGAATGAAAAGTAATGGCCGTCTACCTGAAGAAATGCACACACGCACTAAATTTCTTATCAGGGACTCTACAGATATGCCCTTGGCCCTTGCCTTCTCATCCTGTCAGTGGACTCCTGGAGTCTAGATCTCCTGGTCCAGATGACATTAAAACCACAAAGTCAGAGAATTCAGTGATCAAATCCATCAGACTAGTTTTGTGTAAGTCACAAAAATTAGCGAAGTTCATCAGTAGTGAGTTAAAATTTTAGATCTTTCATGTAAATGTTTATAGTCTGTTGGTGGTAAACTCGACAGTTCAAAGAATTAAAAGTAGCTCTGTAAAACTCATCCTCACTCCAGCAAAATCCAACTCCAAGCACAAGCCAGCAGCAATCCTGAATGATGGGAGCAGTTTCCTTGGTTTCCAAAGATGTCTTGTGACACCAGATTTTAAGCACAAGTCAGTAGCGAGGGAGGTCCAGGTTGCTCCCAGGCAGTGCCTGCGTTTGGGGCTGTTCAGAATGAGATGGGGTACACCTGTCTACATCTGGAGCTCTCTCCAAGGTGTCATCTGCTTTGGCTCATCAGTGGATAGGGACTTCTTCCATCCAAAACCAGAACTCCTTTGTTGCTCCAGGCTCAAAGTTACCTGAGGCTGAGTCAGTCCCTGAAAGTGAGCAGGGTTAAGATACCTTTAGCTTTCTTGTTGTTTGTTAGTAAAGAAAAGAGAAAATCTGAGCCAGCATTGATAGAAATAAAGTCACAATGGGCCCTAGACCATGGATGTAGAGCTTTTTGTAGAATCTATGGACTCGAATGAATGTTTAGGATGTGTGGAGAATATTTTGATGATCCTGTTTTTCTTTGGTACATTATAGAAATGTGTCAAGCTGAGGCCAGTTACAGGTTTTTGTGTTAGTACATTTTGACATGGCTTGTGAGTCAGGAAGAAATTGATGTTGGGGTTAAATTTCTTTCAGGTTCTGAAACATTAGGTGGTTCTTTCCATCTTTTGTTTTACAGTATATTTGGAATTAAGTCCATTGTCAGAACAAAATTTAAAATGCTTGTTCAAGAAAACAGTGAAACTGGAAATCATGTAAAATTTCGCATTATATAGCCACATCAGAATTCGGTACGTAAGTCAAAAATGTAGTGAAGGAAAAAAGCTTGCTAATCTATTGGAAGTTCTTTAATCAAGTTATAAATTTTTAGTGTATCTTTAGTTTTGTGTGCGTGTACTTTATTTTCTTTGTTTTTTTATTCATTTAAAAAATTATGCAGTTTTGAACCTATGCTGTTACAAATACGCTTTCATTAGAAACTAATTGACATACTAAATTTGTTAACAAAGTCTAATCTTATTCAAAACAAATTCACTCAGTGATGCATGAAATAAATAAACCTTTGTAATATATAAAACAAACATTTGAAGAAGAAAATGCAGAGATTCTATACCTTGATAAAATAAAACAGTATCAATATAGTATTTTTATTTTCCCAAATATAAAAATCCTTCTGATGTTCCAGTAGGTTTTGTCACTTAATGAACCTTTAATTGTCTGTGCTAGTTAGGTAAGGAAAATCATGAATATATAAAACCAATGCTTTTTTTCAACAAGCCTCTCCAGAAATACTCAAAACAAATACTCAAAAATTATTTAAATTGCTAATTAACAGTGATTGACTTTTAACTTTAATAATGGCAGCAGTACTTATAGTTTGGGGTACAGATGGTAATAGTTCCTTAGAAGTGATTTTTTTTTAACCCAACTCTGATTTTATTCATATTTCATCACCTTTCCACTAGTATTCTTTTTCTGTACCAGGAACTACTCTGAGATACCACATTGTATTTAGAATGCATTTTATTTTATCGGGTAATTTCTGTTGTTTTCATATTTTATAATAATTTCTAACCAATAGAAATCCTGACCATTTCCTGTGTGTATGTGCATATGTGTGTGTGTGTGTGTGTGTGTGTGCGTTCATGTATTTTTTTTCCCTTCTTTGTGGCAGAAGGTGCAAAAAACAATCTTATGGATTTGAAGTCAAATTGATTTGAGTTTAAATCCTAATTTTGCTACTTAGTGTTGGGGTGTTGGTCAAGTTCCCTAAGTTCTCTAAATTTGCTTCTTCATCTGTAGCATTGAAATAATAATAACAATAATACCTTCCTCACTGAGTTATAATGACTAAATGTGAATATACCATGAACTGTGGTAGTGATTGTTGGTGTTATTATTAGTTATACTCTAATGAAGATACTAAAGCAAAGAGAATTATCCAGAGAGCAGATGGTCAAGGATAATTTTTTAAAAATGAGGGACGAGGAATGGCACAGAAAAGCTGCAACTTGGAAAAACCAAGTCTGAAATAACCAGCAATTGATTGTTCCATACAAATTGAGAAGCTTTTCTGTTTCTCGCCAGCATATTTATATCAAAATGTGTAACATGGGGCCAGTTTTGTTACTTGGCATCTTTCTGGCCATTTGTAAAGAAAATGTTTAGCAGCTGTTGCTCTGGGAGGCAGATGGATGGACGACATTTATGGATTGTAATTCTCTGATGGAGAAACTGAGGCACCAAGTGGTTAATTGTTTTTCCCAACCACCCACATCCATGAAACATCGGATTGGAAATTGCAGTTCATGAATATCTGCTGCCTTCCAGCTATGTGCTGCAGAAAGCAATTGTCAATGGATGAGATGGTAAAACTGGGGGGCCTTCTCTAAGAGAGACCAGCTGAAGAGTCGTGCTTTTGTGTCTGGTACAGATGGCCGACTGGTAGTGCTTACCAGGCTTCCCTCCCTTGCAGCCACCCACCCTCAAGTGACAGCTTTTTGCATCTTCTCGTCTAATTAAACCACCAACAGAGAATGCCAGTTATCTGCTGGTGTGACACCTCTGAATATTAAGTAGCTTGTGTAATTAATTATTTTTGAAAGGCTTGATCCTTTATAATTAAATGAATCTTTGAGAATTAATAATGGGTTAGCATGGAGTATGGGCTGAAAACACCACGAGCAACAGCTTGGCGGTGAGGGAAGAACTTTGCGTCCAATATCGTGTCTCTATTGCTCAGTCCTTGGTGATCTGAACGCTCCCAGTACTAGCGTTGCAATGTGTTTGCTCCTTTCTCCGTAGTCCTGTGCACCCAAGTGGAACAAATTGTTTCTGCATAGGCTAAGATATAAAAATGCAGATTTGCTTAAATAACTTACTGTCCACCGAGGCAGTCGGGGTCGTACACGAGAACACACTGCAAGCAGCTGTCTGCTTCCTCCTGCCCTCTGGGTTATGACTGTGATGCTGTTTAGTAGCTTTGGTGTCTTTTTGTGCTGGCAGTGACATTGAGGCCACATAATGAATGCTGGCAAGGTATGCAGGTATGGAAAGAGTGCCTTCACTCACCTGGTCCTGGTCTTCTATGGCCAGCTGGTGGGGTGTACTGGGGCTGGCTCACCCCAGAGGACAATCCAGTATGCCACCACTGTCTAGAAGGGATGCCCACTCTTTCGGCCGTGAGGGGCCAGGCGGCTGGGGAAGAAGGAAACTTACTGTTGGGGGATATTCTGTCTCAGGGCCTGGCGTCCTGTGATGTTGCTTTTTCAGTGGATGCTGTTTAATCTTGGTCTGTAAGGGCCTAGGTTGTTGGCTTCGCACACTTCGCAGGTCAGGTGTTGAGCCAGAAGCAGTATGGGAGAGGGGAATGTGTGCGGAGTTAGGTGGGCAAAAGATGGGAAAGGGGTCACACCCGTTTAAAGGGTATTTCCTGCCCTTTCCTTCCAGCCAGTCCCATTCTCTCTGCTTCTTCCTTCGCTTCCTCTCCCTGTCTTCCCCCTTGTCCGCTTGTCCTGACTTGGGGTTTTTGTGTTAGTGGTTGGGACCAGTATTACTGTGCTTAGATTTCAGCTTTCAGAGTGGCAGGATCATTGCCTCAGGCATTGCAGAATTTTCCTGCACCATTTTTTTTCGTAGTTCCCTGGCTGGGAATCGAACCCAGGCTGCAGCGTTGAGAGTGCCAAAGCCTTAGCCACTACACCACCAGGGAACCCCCTAGCTTTATAGAATTTTTGATCTGGAAAGAGTCTTGGGAGTTCTAGACCAGCCATGGAGAGTTTGAAACGTAAGATTCTGGGAAGATTCCAGGGTTCTTCCCAGGGGTTTGACTTTTTGTTAGGAGTGCTGCCTGGGTCAGAAACTTAGATGTAAGGGTAATGATTCTAATGGTAATTATCATCATAGTAATTAATATTCATTGAATGATGCACACTCTGTATACGTTGTCTTTTGACCTTTTAGTTAGTACATCTGCATGGTTCACAATTCAAAAGTTATGAGAGATATCTAGTAAAAATTCCCCCCCTCCCTCCACTGAGTTACCACCTCCCAAAGAAATAAATAAGAATTATTACTTCTTTTTAAACTCTTATTTATTTTATATCCTATCAGAGATTTTATTTATTTATTTATTTATTATTTTATTTTATTTATTTATTTTTTTGAGTTCTCTTTCTATCACCTTATATTTAGCTTCCCCTCCCTCCTCTCCCACCCCCCTCCAGAGATTTTTTTTATGCATAGACAAGAACATATGAATATATATATATATATTTATTTCCCCCCTGTTTCATGGCACAAATAGTAATACATTATACATTGTTCATGTGTGTCTTTACTTAATCCTTACAACAGTCCTATGTGGCATGAGCTTTTACCCCCCTTTACAATTAGAACTCAGCTCTAACTGAGTACTTGCTGAGGGTATCATAGCAAGGTGGTGGAGCTGAGACAACCGGCCTGTTTAACTTGGTCGCTGTGACCTTCATCATCACTAGGCTGTCCTGTCTTGCACTCCCCAGGGTTCTTGCGGATTTGCATGTTTCCCGGGGGCTCAGTGCAGTGCATGCTCCTAAGCACAGACTCCAGCTAACAATTAGATATGGTAAGTAGATAGTATAGTGTGCTTATCAAAACTTCCCTTCAGGACTGAAGCCCTCATTACTCCAACTACTGGGATATTGGCATTGGAGACCTCCCAGCTAAGTCCCTTGCCTGGGACTTGCCTTTGGTTGTAGAAAGCCTCTTGACCCAAGGGCAGCTTATATCTGATGACGGAGGTGTCTGGTTGATGCAGCAATAGAGAAGCCTGGCCCCCTCAGCCCCAACTGAGGCAACTCTGAAGGGCCAGTAGGATCAGCTGAAGCCTTAGTTGTCCTTGCATGGCAGCCCATTTCTCCTGTCACTGCTGCTTGCTTCCCTTCCCTCCAGGTACTGATTCTGAGAGGACTGCCTAACGAATGTCCACTTCAGAGTTTGCTTCTCAGGGAATGTATCTATAATGTTAGAGCAAGCTTAGCAGGATATTTTGGAAAATTGAGTCTTTAAAAAATATTTGTACCATGAAATTTGAACTGATGTCTTATATTTTTTTATACTCTTTCTAAATTTTCTTAGAGAGTAAACAGAGCTATCTGAAGTGGTTCTGTTAGCTCAAGTTTGAATATGTGTGTATACAAATACATCTAATTGTATACAATGTACCTTGTATACAAATACATATTTCTCTGGTAATACTGCAACATCTCAATAAGGACTTTAATTTGGAAAAGGTGTATTTTATTTATTAGTTTTTTCCTATTCTTTCCTTTTTCTTCAAATCCACAGTCATTTTTATAGGGAGAAGAAAATGGCCCAAGTTCTATGTTTGGGAAGAAGGGAGGGATGATTGGTGGGAATAGGAGATAAAAGACATTTATGAGCTGATTTTATGGAAATTAAATCCAAGGATTTTTAAAAAAGAAAAAGTACAGAAAATAAAATAAAAACAAATATCCATGTATTCATTATGCAGAATTAATATGTGTTAATAAATGGTCATATTTGACCTTTTAAAATACGGCATAACATGTTAGAGACAGAGCACTGAGGTGTTGACCTAGAGCCCCGGTCCCACCAGCTCACAGGGCTTGGTGGTGGACACCAAATCTCTGACACCAAAAACGCTGAAGGGGACACATGGACAGGAGCCACCTGTGAGCACCGCTGTGAGGCATTGAATCAGCAGAATGACGAAGCAAGTGTTCAAAGCAGAACACACCTTCCCTGTACGTGGGTGTTCACCATGGTGGAGTCCGGAAGGGACACACTGAATTCCAGACAGTGAAACTCAGTGAACAAAGCCTTTGGGAAAATAATGCAACCAGGAGCATTTTAACGGCCTTTAAAATTTGGGGGGATCGAATGGCTTGTATAAAGGAGTTAGGAATTCATGATGAATTCATAAATGACACTTCTTTCTTCCCAGACAACTGTCCCCTCCTCCTTCCGAGTTCCAGTACACCTTCTGCTGAGTCACAGGAATCAGAAACCTGGACGTCTTTCTAGAATTCTCTTTAGCTGACACACCCAGTAGTTTTAGCCTTCTAAAGAATCTTCCCAATCCATTTCTTCCTTCCTAGGTTTGCTTTTCCTGTCTTTATTTGGAGTCTCATCAGTTCTAGTTGGACTGTTACAGAAGTCTCCTAACTAGTCTTGATTTCTTTCATCTTACGACCCTCCCCACCCCACCTCAGATGCAGGAGTCACAGCCCCACCAGAGGGGATGTTCCTAAAATGCAAACCTGGCATATCAGTCCCTAACAAAACACCTGATTGGCATTTCCCTACTGCTGTTAAAATACTTTTCCCACTTCTCCATGGGGCATTCAAGCCTCCACATCCTGGCCTCTGGCCTTCAGATTCCTGTGGCTCCTTTCAGGCTTCATACTTCATATTCCAGTGATGCTGAGCTAATTGTATACCCCCACCCAATATTTCACACCTCCGTGCCTGGTCAGGCCTCTTTTTTGTCTGGAAATAGAATCCTTATTCCTGCTATTTCAGTTGGCTAACTGCTACTCATACTTCCAAAGTCAACATTGGTGTCTTAGGAAATCTCCCACAATTTCTTCCGGTAGGGCACAGTTTCTTTTGTTTTTATGTCTGCCTCTCCTACTCTACTATAAATTCCAAATTCTACTAAATTCTTCATACCAGCATCAAACACAATACCTGTGCCTAATGAGTGCTTTAAATGTTTGTGGAGTACCAGACCAGTGCAGCTGGGAAGGTGGTCGAACCACTGTGGGTGACCAGACCTGAGCAGTTTGTGGACTACAGGTTGCTGCATGGAACATCAGTGCAACTACCTGGGGCATCTCCTCTTCAAGAAGGAGGCAGAGGACTGAGCATCAGGTGTGTTTTGAGTCTTTGCTAAATCTGAGAACCTCTTGGGCCCACACAGGCTAGATTTAGGAGAGGAAGTGTGGACATCATGTCATTGGGGGAGTGGAAGAGAAAAGATGAGGGTGGTAGATGAGACAGGATGTCACCGAGCACTACAGGAATGCACAAGAACAGTAGCAAGTGTTGCATGGATCAGCAGACATTTTCCTCCTTTTCTTCACCTTCTTCCTCTTCCTTTCCCATTCTTTGCTTCTGTTCACTTCCCTTTTTATTTTTCTTTCTTCTTCCTCTGACTCTTTTCTTTAGTTTGGGCAGACATATTATTACCTTTTTGTCCCAAATAACCTTTTAATAGTAGTGTTATAGAGAAAGTAGGTAGAGAAAAATAGGTAGAAGTCCAAAATAAATTTGGGCTCAAAAGGAAGGTAGAAATTACAGAGATGACAAGTAAAGTGTTTCATTCATTGTTGGACACCACCAGCTTTAAAATCAAGCATTTGCATTCTGCAAGGCATATTGCCTTGGTCATAAATCTAGTAATATTAGTGCTTCTAAGATAAAGTGCAAGTTCAAGGTGCTGAGTTATGAACCAAAATAGGAAAATATATAGTATTAGTGGCATGGCACAATGCTTAATCTCCCTTTGCCCCTGTCAATCTGCATAAAGTATTGAGTTTATTTAGTCATTTGTGGATCAGAATTTGCATAAACTACTTATGATTTCTTGTGACTGGTTTGAGAAGCTGAAAACAAACACTGAACTTCAGAGCGTGTATATCACAGGGAAACGCAGCAGTGCTAGTAAGACCACAGAGCTATTTACATGCTGTTGAATTTACAATGTCTTTGCTTGAAGGAGTTGTTTTCTGTGTGGAGTTTAAGATTATGTCCACAGGCCAGGACATCATTTTAGCCTCTCTATGAGTTGTTTCTCATAACAATGTGGGCCTTAGACCCTTATTAGCATAATCTGAGGTCCTTGCTTTGGTCTAGGTTCTATCTCCCTGCGCCCGCCCCCTGCCCCTGCTTTGATTGACAAGATCAGAATACCAGAGAGAGGGCGCGGGGCTCTGCAGATTGTTTTAAAGCCATCAGTGCCCGTTTTCTGCGGCATGCCCCACACAGGGGCATAATAATGATTGTGCATTATGAAAGTGATGGTTAGTACCGAGTAGCATGGACTGAAGTGAGGAAACCGCATAAGGTCTAAGTCACATTGGATAGAAGATCTGTTTTGCAGTCAGAAATTGTTGAATTGGAGTCAGAAATTTTAGGTGATATCATTCAGGACACACAAATGGCAAAGCTGGTGGGCTTCTAGGGGCTGACCTAGTGGTGGGCAAGGACTCCTGCCTGGTCGTGGAAACCCTTCCCTGGTGAGAAGATGAAGCAGTGCTCATGACCCTGGTGGGGTCCCAGTCAGAGGGTCTTAACCACATTTGTATTGGCTGCCTGACTTATGCATGAGAGTTGTTTTCAGAGAATAATCCTGACCTTGAACAAAACCGCGCAGAAAAGTGGTCTGTTTTATGGGCTGTGAATTGCATCCAAGCCACAGCCTAATTCATCTGTTGCTTTGTACAGCTCCCGAGACTTCAGCCAGCCCTTCTGCCACCAGCAAAGCAGGCCTGCAGTAAAGTTGTGAGACCAGATGCATGGGTCATGGCCCACTGCATCTTAGTGTGTGGAACAGAAAGTCATGTCATGATCCGTTTTAATGGCTTTCAACCCATTTGATGATATCCCAGCAATATTTAAACATATTTTCCTGCTCTGATCTACTCCCTCTTCTGATAATCCAGAACATCATTGTATTTATTATATTGTTTCTGTTCCTAGCAATCTGATGCCTAATAAAGGATGTCATTGAAAAGCCACCCTGTACTTTGTTTAATAGAAGCATTACTGTCCACGATATACTTGCATGACATCTTAGAAAATGATATTGGAGTTATTCCAAGAATTTTTCAGGTTATTCTGGCATCAGGGTATGTGAACATTTACTTCTAATTTTAAAAGCTGCTGCTTCTCTGTTGTTCCACCCAAATTCATTATTATTAGACCTAGGGGGTTGTGGTCACTTGTTTTGTCTGTGGTTGTTCCTATCTGGCTGCAAGGTAAAACATTTGCAGTGACCCCCAACCCTGATCATGTCCCTCTCTTGAACTCACAGAGTCCAGCAGCTCTGCCCTAGCACCAGCCTAGGTTGGAACCTCCCTGCAGACCTCAGGATTGTCCTGCTTATAACACACTTCCATGGGCTCCAATTAGATTGCCCACACTTAGCCAGGAGCGAGGATAAAAGAAGGCAGAGAGCAAAGGACCTATAACTCAGGGTCTATGATAGTCTTGCCCATTGGTTCCTGGCTTCTTGCTTTTATCTCTGATCTTCCAGACTCTGGACTTTTTCTCTCAGGAGCTGTGGCACCTACCCGTGCCTCCCAGCCTCAGCTGACCCCTCTGAATGTACTACTTGTAAGACTGATTCTTGCAGCCTTGTCCACCTGCCCTTTCCTCTCTCACAGGTAGGATCTCTCAGCTCCCCACCTGGCAAAGCAGGCCTCTGGTACTGACCCCCTCTGGTTCTCCGGGTTCTGTTGCCACTAGATTCTAGAACATACCCAGACCTGGACTTAAGCTCTGTGTGGGCAGGCCTTGTGTTGCTTTGTTCTTTTCTGTATTTCCTGTAGCAGGTGCTCAGTAAGTGCTGGCCAAATGTTGAATGAAGCTGTGTACATACTTCAGCATTTTAAAAAGTCAGTATACATTCTACAGTTGAGAACCTAGAAGGAACATTATTTGAACAAAAGAACACGAAAGGTATAATTCTCCTTCTCCTGTTCATAATAATTCCTATAATTTCCTGTTATCAAGAGGGTATTTTCTATATTGTTTTCAGTTCTGGGAATAACAAGTAAAAATTGCTTTGCCATTCCAAAATGCTGACTAATAGTATTTCCCCCATATTATTAACTGTGCATAGAAGAAGCATAACAAACCTATTTAAATCAGGGGCTTAACCTGAACTGTTCTGGCACCTAAAATCTAGGAGAGGTCACTGTAATCAGTGGCCCTGAATCTGAAACAAATACTTTTCTTTCTGCCCCTTTAAACTCAAATACCAGATAACCTAACTTTTTCTACCAAAAATTCTTGATAAATGGTATGAACCAGAATGGAATCAATAAATACAAATTTTTTCTCATCTCAATTCTTATTCATTGTAAAATAAGAAGAAAATCCACTTATAAGTCTTCTGCTTTAACTAAATCAACTGCTTACCTCCCTAAAATTGGAAAATTGGTGTCTTGTCTGAATAACAGCCTGAGCTGAACCAGTTTGATGCTAATTAATTAATTAATTTTAAAAACAGATTTGGCTTGCCTTCTTGGTGGTCATTGCAGCATATTAAATGAATTCCTGGGGCTGATATTACTATAAAAAATTTCCATAGGTCATTCTTTTAGAAAATGTTATTTTTTATAAATAGAAGAAACTAAAGAAAGCAAATATACCCTTAAGACGAAGCCAAACTCTGGATAAAAAACTATGTTTTTACATAGATTTGTAAAAGAGCAGAAGGTACCCAGTGAACTCTTAAGTTGGTCTCGCTGGGTGTTCATGAGGAGGCAAGACGGATGGGAAAGGGATTCTTGTATCTGACCTGAGGACAGCTCCAAGGGGCCGGCGTCACCGTAGTGACTAGCGCCGGGACAGAGCTGTAAGTCTGCAAGTGTTTCCTTCTCTGAGCTCCCCAGCAATCCTGAGATGTAGTGGGATAGACAAGATTGTTCACCAACCTCATCTTCTTCATAAGAAATGGATGCTCAGAATATTGCTAAATCTTACTCAGCGAGTAAGTGAAAGAATTGAGAATGAAACCTAGGTTTTTTGACCACAAATCTTGCTCCTTTCCATACGCCCCTCCTGGAAGAGTTAGTGACTGTTCTCTGTTCTTCTGGCGCTCAGAGCCAGCCAGCTATTCTCCTCTGCCACTGATTGCCTGAAGACTGGGGTCGGTGTGAGATACCTGCTTTGGGGGCAGCTTTGTTTTGGGTCTCTTCTTTTAATGGTTGTTCAGGGTGTTTTCCCTAGCATACTGTTGCTTATTAGGTCCAAATTCCTGAATAAATATTGAAATTTTACCTACCTGGGTTTATTCAAATAAACTAATATCTTTGATACTAAAGACAATAAAATGAAATTTGAAGCATGTTCAAGGGGTCTAGTTTTCATTCTTTGGATGCTTTAGACCTGAGCTGTTGGGTTTAAATAGTACCATAAATCATACTGTCATCAACAGAAAGTAGAATGGAAGCCTCAAGGCATTGCCAAAATATTTGATTTCCTTTTAAACTCTTCATTGATTATGAATTGCTCCTTTTCTGTTGGAGGAAGAGACATTAAAGCAGATTTACTCGATAGTTAATTCTTGATTATATTTGTCCACAATCTATTACCTGCAATTCTGAATTCCAAAAAGTTCTGAAAATCTTTTTTTTTCATAAGTCTGGTGCAAACTTACTTGGTGGAAATACCAGATCTAAACTGAAAGAAGTTGAGGTTTTAGTTATCCCATTTAATGTGGATATTTATGTGTTTTGCTGCAGAAATATTAATACAAGGTGTTCCACAAATTCCATTTAATGTATTACCTAATAATGGTTGCATAAAATCTGAAAAATTCTGAATTCTGAAGTGCATCTAGCCCCAAGGATTTCAGATAAGGGGTTGTAAACCTTATTTCAAGAAAAGAAGGGAGATGTTGCAAATGACAGAATAATGGAAGAGCTCAAGCAGTGGATTGCAGTACCTTTCACCCACGTAGGTGCCCTTCCTGATGGAAGATTACACATCTCCACTCTGTTGAACTCATGCAGAGCCACATGATTGATTTTCTTTGGCAAATAAAATATGAGCAGAAGAGATGAGTCATTTCCAGGCAAAGCTTTAAGAGCCAACATGTCTCCATTCTCTCTTTTCCTTCTGCCATGAGCTCAGCGGTGTTCTAGAAGATGAAGGCTGGATCCCATCAGCTTGGATTTCAAGTGAAACCTGTCACAGAGCTGTGACTAATTTGGAAAAGTAATGTGAATGAGAAATAAACCTTCGTTGTTCAAGCCTTTGTAGTATCACCTAGACTATCTTCAGGGACACGTGCAAAAAATCCATGTCCTCTGGGATAGAGCCATTCATTAATGTCACATCTGTGGGCACCAAACAGTTAATGACCAACAGTCATTGTCTTCTGAGGGTTCATAGTCTAGTTTAGGGATGGGCAAGACTTGATTGCGGTCCACCAGCGACAATTTTGGAGTGACTGCCTGAATTAAGAAAAATGTGTCGGAGCAGATGCCACATTACGCCAGAGCCTAACAGCTAGGCAGCTAAAACATAAACACATTTTTTTACACACACACATATAGCTGCTGGAGGTGAGAGTCATGGTGGCTGTATGTACTTTGAGCAAGTGAAAATAAATAGGTAGTGAACTGCTACCCTTGGAGAAAATTAGAAGTAGCCCTTGTCCTGAAAACGTCTGCCCAGGCCTGCTCTAGCTATACAGATAAACGGTTAAGAAAAAGATACCAAATCAGGCCTCGTCTGCCATACTACCACACTCTCTCCCCACTGCCCCACCTGCCACAGTGGGGGTTTACACATCTAGGACCAATGTCAAAGGTCTCCTGACTTGATGTATCCAAATATGTGCTTGGATATTAACACGTATTTTGTCTTTGCTGGATTTGACAAGTTACATAAGTAATTAACGTTGTTATAATAAATCAACAAAACTATATAAAGACAAAGTTAATTTTCTCTCTCTCTTCTTCCATTGGTGAATATCCTTCCATAGTTTTTTCTGTGGAAGGCAAATATCCGAGGGCTGTCCAGAATAAATCCAGCCATAAATGTCTCCATTTTTCATTTTACATGATTGCATACTTTCTGAACAGTCCTTGTATATAGGGTCACTTTTTATTTTTATTTTAAAAATATTATTTATTTATTTATTATGCTGTATAACATAGTGGTTAGGCATTTATATGATTTATGCAGTGATCCTCCCAATTGGTCTAGTACTTACTTGGCACTAGACATAGTTCTTGTAATATTATTGACTATAGTCTCTATGCTGTGCTTTATAGCCCATGACTACTTTGTAATTACCAGTTTGTATTTCCTAATCCCTTCACGTTTTTCACCCAGCCTCCCACTCCCTCTCTTCGGGCAACCAACAGCTCCCTGTATTTATGGGTCTATTTAGGAGCCTATTGTTAGTTTATTTTGTTCTTTAGATTCCACATGTAAGTGAGATCATATGGTATTTGTCTTTCTCAGTCTGACTTATTTCACTTAGTATAATACCCTCTAGGTCCATCCATGTTGTTGCAAATGGTAAGATTTCATTCCTTTTATGGCTGAGTAGTATTCCATTGTATACATATACCACAGTTTCTTTACCCATAAAGTAGTTTCATGTTTAATTTTTTGAGGAACCTCCAAACCATTTTCTATAGTGGCTGTATCAGTTTGCATTCCCACCAAGAGTGCATGAGTATTCCCTTTTCTCTACATCCTCGCCAACACCTGTTATTTGAAGATTTATTGATGATGGTCATTCTGACAGGTATGACGTGATATTTCATTATGGTTTTTATTTGCATTTCTCTAATGATTAGTGATGTTGAACATATTTTTACATGTCTATTGGTCATCTGTGTGTCCTCTTTGGAGAAACGTCTATTCAGGTCCTCTGCCCATGTTTTAATTGGATTGCTTGTTTCTTTGGTGTTAAGTTGTGTAAGTTTTTTATAAATTTTGGATATTAACCCCTTACTGGAAGTATCATTGGTGAATATCTTCTCTCATTCAGTAGGCTGTCTTTTCGTTTTGTTGGTGGTTTCCTTTGCTGTGCAAAAACTTTTTATTTGATATAGTCCTGTTTGTTTGTGTGTTTGTTTGTTTTCTTTGCCCGAGTCAACATGTCCAAAAAATAATTCTAAGAGCAACGTCACAGAGTTTACTGCCTATGTTTTCTTCTAGGAGTTTTATTATTTCAGGTCTTACATTTAAGTCTTTAACCTATTTTGAGTTTATTCTTGTATATGGTGAAAGAAGGTGGTCCAGTTCTATTTTTTTTGCATGTGTCTATGTTATTTCCTAACATTATTTATTGAATAGACTGTATTTTACCCTACCATATGTTCTTGCTTCCTTTGTCATAGATTAAGTGACATATAGGCATAGGTTTATCTTTTGGCTCTCTATCCTGTTCCATTGATCTGTGTGTCTGTTTTTCATGCTGATTTGATAACTATAGTGTTGTACTATAGTACGATATCAGGTATTGTGATACTTTCAATTTAGTTCTTCTTTCTCAAGATCTCTGTGACTATTTGGGGTCTTTGGTGGTTTCATTTAATTTTAAGACTATTTGTTCTAGTTCTATGAAAAATGCCATTGGTATTTTGATAGGGATTGCACTGAAACTATAGATTGCTTTGAGTGGTATGGACAGTTTATCGATGTTAATTCTTACTGTCTGTGAGCATACCATATGCTTTCATTCCTTTGTGTCTCCTTCAGTTTCTTTCTTTAGTGTCTTAACGATTTTCCGAGAACAGGTCTTTTACCTCCTTGCTTAAATTTATTCCTGGATATTTAATTAATTTATTTTTTGATACAGGCTTGTATCTCTTTCTGACAATTCATTATTGTATATAATAATTCATAATAATTTGTGATTATTAATTTTGTATCCTGCTACTTTACTGAATTTATTTATCAGTTCTAATAGTATTTTGGTGAAATCTTTAGGGTTCTCTCTATGTAGTATTATGTTATCTGCAAATAATGACAGTTTTACTTCTTCCTTTCCAGTTTGGATGACTTTTATTTCTTTTTCTTGTTGGATTTCTGTGGCTAGGACTTCCAATACTATGTGGAATAAAAGTGGTGAAAGTAGACACCCCTGTCTTGTTCTTAATCTTAAGGAGAACACTTTTAGCTTTTTCCCATAGAATCTGATATTAGCTATGGGTTTGTCATATATGGCCTTTAATATGTTGAAGTATGTTCCTTTTATCTAATTTTGCTGAGATTTTTTTTATCATAAATGAATGCTGGATTTTATCAAACATTGTTTATTCATCTATTGATATGCTCATATGACTTTTATCTTTTGTTTATATGGTATATCACATTAATTGATTTGCAGATATTGAACCAACCTTGCATCCCAGGAATAAATCCCACTTGATCATGGTGTAACATCTTTTTAATGTATTGCTGAGTTCAGTTTGCTAATATTTTGTGAAGGATTTTTGCATCTATGTTCATCAGGGGTATGAGCCTATAATGTTCTTTTTTGTAATGTCTGTCTGGTTTTGGAATCAGGATAAGGCCTTATAAAATAAGCTTGAGAATTTTTTCTTGAATTTTATGGAATAGTTTGAGCAGAATAGGTGCTAATTTTTTTTAATGTTTAGTAAAATTTGCATGTGAAGCCATGTGGTGCAGGACTTTTGTTTGTTGGGACTTTTTTGATTACTGATTCAATTTTGTTAGTAGTAATCAGTTGGTTCAGATTTTCTGTTTCTTCTTGATTCAGCCTTGGAAGAGTGTATATTTCTAGGAATTTATTCATTTCTTCCAGATTGTCTAATTTGTTGGAATATAACTGTTCATAAGATTTTCTTAAAATCCTGTATATTTCTGTGGTGTCAGTTGTCTTCTCTTTCATTTCTGGTATTAATTATTTGGGTCCTCTCTCTTCTTTTCTTGATGAGTCTAGTTAAAAGTTTATCCATTCAGTTTATGTTTTCAAAGAACCAGCTGTAGTTTTCATTGATCTTTTGTACTTTTTTTAGACTCTCTATTATTTATTTCTGCCCTGATCTTTATTATTTCCTTCTTTCCACTCACTTTTGGCTTTGTTTGCTATTCTTTTAAATGTAAGATTAGATTGTTCATTTGAGATGCTTTTCGTTTTTTTGAGGTAGGCCTGTATTGCTATAAGTTTCGCTCTTAGGAGTGTGTTTGCTGTGACCCATAGTTTTTGGGTCATTGTGTTTTGATTTTCATTTGACTCAAGGTATCTTTTGATTTCTTCCTTGATTTTGTAGTTGACTGTAGGGTCACTATTTGATATTATTTTACCATGAACATTATTCTGCCAAGGACATCCATTCAATCATTAGATCTAACTAGATAATTTGTTTTTTAATGATTAATAGATTCTTTTATTGGATACTTGCTATATTGAAATCACTCACATAAACTATTTAATTCCTTTGTCAGGCTTATGAGATAGGAACTGTTATTATTGGCATTTTCTACTTAAGAAAACTGAGACCTAGATAAATTGGGTAATATTAGAGTCATGTAGATGAAGCAATGGTAGAGTGAGAAACCTAGGCTGTACACGCTATACTCTTAACTGCTAAGTTATATAACTTCTTTAATTGCATAATAGTCCACAAATGGATGGGCAACAATTTATTCAGCTATTTCTTTTTTAAAATTTTTTTATTGTTAGACTTATTGGGGTAACATTGGTTAGCAAGAATTACATAGGTTCCAGGTGTACAATTCTACAGTACATCATCTGTGTGTTGTGTTATATGTTCACCACCCAGTGTGAGTTCTCTTTCCATCACCATATATTTGACTCCCCCTCCTACTTCCCCCCGCTTCTCCCACCCACCCACCCCCATGTCCCCAAGTAACCACTAAATTATTGACTGTGTCCATGAGTTTTTTGATTGTTTGTTTCATTGTTGCTTTCAGTTTTATATTCCAACTGTTTCTTTATTGATGGAGATTGAGGTGATTTTCTCTCTTTGTTCTTTTTAGTTTATTTCAACAATGTTGAAATAAACAACACTGAAATACATCTGACACTCCTTTTTTCTGTTGAAAAGAGACCCATATTAATTTCTTCCTGTGCCTAATTTAGGAGACCCTACCAACTATGACTGTTTTGGTCCAGGTTGGGCAATATGTCTTGGTTATGGCAATTCATATTCCAATGACCAGTTAGGAATTCTTGCTTCAGCGGTTGCTCTGAACTGTCAACATATCTCTGTAGTGGAGAACCCTGTTTAAGTCAACACAGTTAACATTTAGAAACAGGAGAAAGTGAAAGGTAAGAAATTATCTTCTCCTAGATGTGTCAGATGCAATCACACAGCATGGATTTATGAAGCAGACTGAAATATTTGTTTTGAATGTTCACTGAGTAAGAATACACTCTAATGCACAATCTTGACAGACATCTAGGCTAGCTAACTACCCTGACTTTAAGAATCTGGGTCAGGGTTGCCCAACTTCTTCAAATTCAGCAGTCTCATTTCATTAAAGGATTATGCAAAGAAACCTCAGCTGGGTCTGTGCAACTGGCTGCCTCATCTTTGGTATTTAATGTTGCAGAAGCCCCAGCAGTCACTAGTATTATTGTCCATTGATTGGAATGTCTTCTTCCTCATTGTTTAGTATAGAGTTTGAAAAAGCAATTAGCTGGGGAGCTTAAGAAAAATGGATATACTGTCTGAAAAGTAGACATATAATTTAATACTGAAGTAATCCATGAAGATGTTTGAGGTAAGGTGTTAGACAAAACCCCATGCTTACAAATAGGGTTTTGTAAAAACCTGAGAATTATTTAAATAGAAAAAATGAAAAATCTAAGGAGGTATCTTAAAATTTTAATCTAGAAACACTGCAGGTTATATATTAACAGATTGCTACAGAGCACTACCATATGAAATTTGGACAGTGAAAGAGATTTGGTTACTTTAAGGTAAAGTATCCAGTGAAATATAGAGAAGAAGGTCATAGCATAAATTGGGAGATCTTGTGTTTATGGCTGGGCAGTATATTTTTGTCTGGGATAGGAAGTAGGAGTGGATAAGCATGTGGTCTCATTCATTCATTCATTCATTCATTTTTTCAAGTATAAGATAGGCTTTAGGGTAACGAGTAATCACTCTATACAGTATATGTTTGAAAGAAATATATTCAAGAGCTTAAAAATTGATTACATGTGCAAGAACCTCTGCTTTCAAAAGCAAAGCATCACATCATCTCTCCTGATGTGCCTGTTTGTCTATTTCTCTCCTCAGCAACCCTCACCATTTCTGTTGATGTAAGGGAAGGGCACAGGGCTTTTAGGTGTGAAGCCTCACGTTTACGCATGGATGCAGGCCTCAATCTGTTTTTCTACTCTGTTCATGCAGGGCTCGGGAATATGACAGATATTTTAATCACCCCACCTTATGCTAAATACCATTATTTTCATCAGCCAGAGCCTATTTCTATATCCATGGTGCTGATTAATATGCTGCTGATTCACCAGTGAAATGCTACTTCTGAAATTCTTTATACTCGTCAGCAACCGCACTGGTGAGGACCAAGGAATGAGTCCCTGAAGTGCAAGTAGCAGCAGACCCTCTGGTGTGTGGGCTTTTACCCAATCAGCGCAGGCTCCTGATTAGAACAACTGACTAACCCTTGAATAAAGCTTACAGCAACTAACACATTATTGTGTCCCATTGTTTATACTGACGATTTTAATTAAAGTAAATTGCAGACATTTAATGGCATTGGACCTATGAAAGCCCTAAACTCAGCTGCTCTTCATCTTATTTCCATTTTTCTACGTTCATTCAGATTGTACCTTTGGCCACATACTTCTTTCCACTTCTAGCTCAGCTCCTGCCCCAGTTTCAATTATGATGACTATTCTCTTTTTATACCTAAGTGTTTGAAAATGTGTGGTTACTTTTTTGAATGATCATTTATTTTACTTCATTTACTATTGCCATTGTGCTAAATGCAGAACGTTTTGATGTGAAAGATGTAAAGCTCTGCCAAAAGTGAGGGATTTGGACCAGAATAGTTTTTCCTTCCCTGCCAGCTCTGATAATCTGAGCTCGTCAGCAGTTACACCTTAGGCTAAACTTGCAGCAGCCTGGGAGGCAAAGCCCTGGAACAGGATCTGTGTTGTAAAGGACCTGCTAACTTTGGGTCTTTTCCTTTGTGGAGGCGAGTCTAATCACTCTGGTCACTACTCTTTGATAATCCGGCCAGCTCTGTTTGTGTAATGACTAATGGATGTACATGGTGATGGTGCCAATCTCTGCCACAGGTGAGGCATTTCTTAGACCAGGAAGTGCATCAAAGGGGGAATCCATGGGATTCAACTGTTTTCCTTTCGTTTTTATGCAGTCATTGATCCAGAAAACATGAAGAGTGTAGCACATCTTTCCCTCTTTGCTTTTAGACTGAGTTCTGCTCGCTCAGCAGATTGCATAATTTTTTCCAAGGCAGCAAAGATCTTTGCCTCTGAATATCGAGACTTGTCTTAGAAGGAGTAATGAGTTGGCGCTCATTGATATTTTCAATTTATGATGGGTTTATCAGGATATAATCCCATTGTAAATTCAGGAGCATTTGTATTTAATATCAATTTCAGTATTATTTCATATTGGGCTTTTGTTTAAGTGTCTGTTTTTCTTTAATGATAGTGTTATTCTTCATTACACAGAAACTCAATATAGTGAAACCTTTGAAAGAAGAATTTATAGGTATAGGCATTTATTCAATATACAATACTTGTTGATTAAATTCAAGGAATGTGTAAATCCCTTGTCTGATGTTCCAGTAAAAGGACTCCTGCATTTGTTCATTTATGGCTGTATTCCACCTGTTGTTTTTCTTTCTCTTCACTCCTCTTCAGTTCTGCTGATTTTGCTCATTTCCAAAAGGGAGCCGCTGAGACCATGGGCGTGGGCATTGTCTGAGCTTGCTATTCACTAGCAAATATGGGGAGGGAGGATTGGCAGAAATTGGCTGCTTTTGTCAGCCCAATTTTTTCCTAGTTAGTTTAATTAAACCTTTTGTTTTTCCTTTAAGTCATCACACCATCAGGTCAAGCAAAGAAACCCCCTATGCCCCCAGCAAACTTTCAGTTATATTTTGATTATTCTTAATTTATAAGAAAGTAAAAATTTGAAGATGCATGTTTTCTGCAGTCTTAAAGTGTGTCTTAAGCTAAACTTCCTCTCTGGCCACCTCCTACCCTCATCCTTTGGAATCATAGACCATTTTTGCCTCTTTTTGCTGACTCTGAAAAAAGTCTCAAGACACTGTGACTCTCATTTTATTCATGCTTGATCAATCGGTTTCCCTTCTCAGATCCACTCTTCAGCTTTTTCATCTCGCTCTCTGCCCTGGTGGTTGGAGCACTTTACTAGGCTACCTCACGCTGTGGCTCTAGGTTGGCGTGGCTAGCGGGAGCTGGGCAGGGATCAGAGGAGGAGAGGGAGGCCTGTGCATTTACTGCCCAGCCCCTCTCCTTGTGGTGTCCACGGTCGTGGCTGCGTTTCTGGACCAGCTTGCAGTTTCTGTAACACATCTCTCTCCACACAGCCTCTTTGCTTCCAAATTCCAGCAGCCCCCTTGCCCGTTCGAGTTTAGGGGTATTAACCGGGACCACTGATCCCAACTGCATCGTCCCTTGAGGTTTCCCTACTCTCTGCCCACCACATTGTAGACAGGCCCTTTATTAAACTTTCCTCAAGTTATTCAGCTGTAATGTGCCCTCTGTTTCTTGTTGAGGCCTTGATGCATAAGTTGATACAGTGAATGCTTATGCTACTGGGATGTAGGATGGTGTAATGGTTACTTTTCATTTGGTGTCAGATTGATCTGGGTTTGAGTACATCCCCATCACTCGGTTATTTAACCACTCTGGGCCTCCTTTTTCTCAAATTTAAAGTGGGGTCAATATTATCTACTTCACAGAATTGTTACAAGAATATGTATGAGTGCTCAAAAATGTTAATTATTATCTTAGTTTAAATAGAAATGCATGTGTTTGTATGCTATCTAAATGACATTTTGTTTCCCATTGGTGGGCCTGGCTGCTCTGGTAATCTTACCTCAAGGCTGTAATTGCTTCTGCTGGCGAGTGCTAGACGCCGGGAGGCCCTAGGGAAGTGAGAACCTTTTGCTGGTGTCTTAACTCTGAGGGTTGGCTGCTGACTGCTTAGGTGCTATGCATCATTGGGTAATCCAGCTGCTTTACAGAAGAGCTGTGGTTTTCATTTTTGTCTTTTAAAACGCTAAACTGTTATGACAGTACTGGCTAAGCCCAGAGAGGTGCTGTAAGGATTAGCTAATCGATTATTTTAAATGCTTTGAAACCGGCATAGTTTAATAAGAAGGATGGGCTAAATAATTTTAGCAGGCTCAGTGGGAGTCCAAACTCCACCAAATGACTCTTCTAATTTGCTTTGCTATCTAGTAGGGCTTGCTTATTATGCAATATGAGGCCTGTCTGGAAAAAATCCAGCCATAAATGCCTCTTTTTCATATTATGTGGCTGGATACTTTCCGGACAGCCTTCATATGTCCCATGAAAATGAGTTATGTATGTTACTGCATTTACAGCATGACCTGGGGAAACGTTTTAAGATAAGAAGAGTTGTTTGGAAAATACACAGAGCATTTGTCAAATGGAGTTGCTGGTTCTGAAGCTACTTGGGTTTTTCTGACTCAAGAGAACCTTTGTGAAGCATGATTCAGTAACGCCTGTCTGCTAAGGGCTTGCTTTGTTTCAGGGCTGGATAAGGTCATCATGGTTCTCCACCTTAAATCCCCATTGACTAGAAAGCGAGTCAAATACATGCAGCCAAGACACTTCATGTATTTGTAGGGCACAATAAGAGCTAATGTGGAAGAATATACAAGGTACAGAGTGACACAAATCAAGTGGTAATTAGCTTAATCTGAGGGAACTTGGGAAAGATTCATAAAGGAGGAGAGGCTTGAGTTGGTCTTTGGGGATGAGAGAAGTTTGCCACATGATAAAGGCATGAAAGAGATTCCAGAGAGAGGGAACAACAGATGAAAATTCTCTCTCTTTCTTTCTCTCTGATTTTTAAGAGTTTCCACTTCCTCTGTATCTAGCTCTATCTTATTTTTGGCATGTAGTAGATATTCAATTAATACTTGTAAATGATCAGTAGCAGGTGGTAGGATTATAGGTAGTGATTTCAATATTATTTATTAGGTTTTTAAAAATGTTTCTATAATAAAAATGTCTTTCTTTCACAATCAGAATATCCTAAAATATCCCAGGAGTGTTTATCAGAGTCTGTGGCTGCATTGGAGTTAAAGATTATTGTTGTCAAAGGTGTCAGTTTAACTTTGGGATTTGCAGACAGTTGTTAACCTGGTGGGACAAAGGCTTGAGATGGTGGGGGGATCACTGGAAATAAAGATGGAATCATGTAGGGTGGGGCTCACAAATTTGGACTTTATGTTGTAGACAATGGGAAGTCATTGGAATTGTTGGGCAGGGGGGCACCATGATCAGAGTCCTGTGGCAACATTGTAGAGTATAAATTGGCTTTGAGAGAGATTGGAGGGAAAAGTACCCACTGTGACATTTTTGTAATCCAGGTGGAAAGTATTGAAGGTTTTCGGGTTGGATAGGGTTGGGGAGAAGATAATGTGTTTGGTTTCAGACAGGGTAAGTTTGAAGTGCCTGTGGGACATTCTTCAGGGAGGGCAGCATGTACCTGGAATGACCTGTGGGGAAGGATCAGCACCTAACACATCAGCACCCCCAGAGATGGTGGGGAACTGGAGGAGGGGAGGGTCTCTGGACACCCCAGTGAGACAGTGAGACCATAGACAGCATGGTCAGAAAGGCAAGACAGAAACGGAAGAAAGGGTGCTGTGAAATCATGGGAGAAAAGGAGGGAGAGGTGGTTCATACATGAGCATCTAGTCAGGAAGTTCATTATTTTCCTCTATCCAAACATTTCTTTTCCTCCCTGCCTTCATGTTTCTGCTCAAAAGACATCTCTTCAGAAATGGCTTCCCAGACCCCCTACCTAAAACAGCACCCTCCATCACACCACCTTCCCTGAGCATTGTCTTAAAACAGATTTCATTATTTTTCAGGTACAGGGAGGCCAACAGATTGGGAGATGATTGCTATTGAATGATAGCTTGTTATTCACTGTTTCCAAGAGGCGGGGGGCATGCTGCACCCCGCAGGGCCACGTGGGGAAGCACCAGGGTCAGTCGGGGCAGAGGGAGAGGGGGAAGCATGGACAAGGGCCTTGACTGTGGTTTCCATGAAAAGGAATGGGCAAGGCAGGACAAGCAGGTTTAGGATTGGTTAGTTTACATACTTTTGGTGAGCTCTGGGGCATTGGGGCTGTCCCTGGTTGTTTGGTATCTGGCCCTGGGGTGACTAGGGCAGGGAGTGGTGTGACCTGAGTGAGGTGGCTGGGGCACAGGTTTCAGATTGGTTGGTTTGCCTATGAAGGACTCACTGGAAGGCAAGTTCCTTTCTGTCTCTAGGAATTGGCTAATCCTGGGAAGGGCTGTCTCCTCAGTATCAATAAGGCCCCAGTGTCAAAGCGTCAGAATGAAAAGATGTGTTTCATCCAGGCAACATCTGACATTATACTGCTGGAGGGTTTGTTTGTGGTACAGTGCCAGGGCTGGGACTAGGTGAGGTGGATGAGGCGTTCATCTTGGGCACAAAGTGTAAAGGGGAGTGCCAAGAAACTCGCTAATCAGGGAAAATAATTTGCTAAAGCAGTATTTTAAATAATCAAACTTGATGCAAAAGTATCACGATGAATAAAATATAAATATTTTAAATAAAGACAGGATTAGTAATAACGCTGTGAGGAGTTATAGTGGAGCTTGAAACAAAAGGAAAAACCATTAATTTGATCCAGTTTCTTTGATTTTTAAAATGATTGCATTAAAATTATTCAGCCTTAACAGGGAAGGGAATTCTGACACATGCTACCACATGGATGAATTTTGAAGCTAGGTGAAATGACCCAGTCACGAAAAGACAAATAGCATATGATTCCACTTACATGAGATACTTAGAGTAGTGAAAATCATAGAGACAGAAAGAATGGTGGTTACAAAGGGCTGGGGCTTAGGGGGATGGGAGTTACTGTTTGATGTGCGCAGTTTCGGAAGATGAAAAGAGCTCGGGAGATGGGTGGTCGTGATGCTTGTACAACATTATGAATGTATTATGTTTAATACCACTGACGTATACACTTAAAAATGGGCAAGACGGCGTATCTTATGTTATGTGTATTTTCCCACAATAAAAAAGGAAAACTACCCGTGACATTAAAATACGGCTGATCTCAATTACTGGGTTATCTGGCTTCCCTGTACATTTTGCACTTGCCTCACCCTTGTCCCAGACCTGGGGAGCACTGTGGGAGGAGCTGTGTGTAGGGCAGAGGTAGGGAGGGAAACCAGGAGCTAAGGTTTGGCTGTCCTTTAGAGGAGGTGTGCCTTTCCACTTATCATAGGCTTAGAACCCATTAGATTAAATGAGAAGAGGACCTGTGTTAGTTAAAAATGTGTTTGGCTCAATTAACAGAATACCATGGCTTAAGCAAGTAATGGTTTATTGTTCTCACACTGCAAAAAATCTGGAGGTGACAACTGCTGGAGTTGGTTCAGTGACAGTGTGGTTGGATCCATTGTCTTTCTGGGATTTTTGTTTGTTTGTTTAAGTAAGGGGAAGGAACATCACAATATTCATCTCTCCTTTACATCAAAGAGGCTCAGAAACCCAACTCCCAATAACTTCTTAGGCTTCATTGCTCAATCCTGAGTCAAATGGTCCACACCTCCCCACCCCCACCCCAGCCTCAGCTACAAAGGAGGCTGGGAAAATGAGGGGAAGGATTGTCAAGGCTGACTAGCACCAATCCTGACTCAGTGTCTGTGTCTGCACACAGTGTCCTTTGCACAGGGTTGGAGTTCTGTTAGCAAGAAAGCAAGAAGGGGAATGGCACAGTGAAGGCAGTTAACCAGGCTGCTACAGGGCTCTTAACCACGGACATCTTTTCCTAGAAACAGGGGTTTTGGTACCTTCGCATATTTACATATATTTTTTTTGATCTTGCAAGTATAGTAAGCAATTTCTTCATTGTACTGTGTGGCCCTTGGTTTTTATGGACTTAACACCCTGAGCTATTAAAGGGTTAGTCTGTGGTACTGCTGGGGGAGTGGTGCATCCTCTCCTTTAATGGAATAATAATAATAACATATATTGAAGATAGATTTATGTTGTGTCAAGCACTTTTACATGTATTAACTCATTTCATCCTTACAACAATCCCAGAAAGTGTTTGCTGTTATAATACCCATTTTAAAAAAAGCAAAACCGAGGCACAAGGAGGTGAAGGGACTCGTATAGTTAGAAAGTGGCAGAGCTGAAACCTAAACTCGGGCGGTCTGGCTGTAATGCTTCTGCTCTAAACTGCTGTGCTCTACACTTTTAACCATGATTGCACTATTTATGAAGATATGATGTCCCGTATTCTTGCCTCTAGACAGAACACATGTTAATAGATTGTGCATACCCTCCCCCCCGCCCCCGCTGGTATTTCTTTTATGCATGAATGAGCACACATGTTTTTTGTTTGTTTGTTTGTTTGTTTTAAACACATACTTAAATTTCCTTTTCCACTTATCAATGTCAAAGACATCTTTCTGTGCTAGAATATAGAAATCCACCTCCTCCTTTTAAAAAACTGTTTTAGTAGCCACATACTATGCACCTACATGGATAAGCTGTAATTTATGTTTGCATATTCCCTTACTCATGGATAGTCAGGTTTTAATTTTTTTTTTTTTTTGCCAAGATTTTACTATTGTAAACTCTGTGGCAAACATACTCATTTGTTCTAGTATTTTGTGGATTTATTTTTTAGCTTTAAGTCTTTAATCCACATGGAATTTATTTTGTGCAGGAGGTAAGGAGGGGATTACAGTGATTTCTGGTCTTCCCTCATTCAAATGATTTCCCATCTGAAGAGATTCAGTCTCTAGGCACCGAAGTAAACATGGTGCATCTGTTATAGAAATACATGGAAAATTGTAATAAGGGGAATCTTAAGGGGAATCTCTATGGTGGAAAATAGTAGGCAGTGTGCTGGGGAGAGGTAGCAGAAACAGCAGGCTCGGCCAATATGGACGAGAGCAAGGAGCTGTGCTTTCAGGTTGGAATGCTGCATTTTAATTAGTGATATTACTCTCAAATGTTTAGCTGCTACAGTGGGGGATTAGAGACCCCTGCTTGCTCATCATAATTCGGAACCTGCACATCAGAGTGTCTAATTAGATCTTCTCTCCTTTGAAAGGTCAGCCAATAAAATTGTCATGTTGTGTCATTCAAGGTCTAGAAGTTACTCTGCTGTAAGCTTGATGGATTTTTTTTTTTAAAGTTAAAAATTGCCTGTTCATGTCTAGGGTCTTTTAGCACCCTCTGCTAGATGAAGATTCTGGCAGTATCGTGCAAAGAATGTCTGAAATCTTTCAGTCACATAGAGCAACTCTTGTCCTTCGTATTTTTTTTTCTTTATCACTTTGGACACAATGCTAGAGAGTCTGTATCTTAAGCTGTTTGGTATATTTTCTTGGTCACAAGGAAAACAATATGCAATTCAGTCTTTGTTTTGGGTCTTGGATTTTATAATTGAATATTACTTTTAGTTAATTTTCATGGGAAACCATCCCCCACCCTCCCATAAGCCGTGCTGTTCTGGGAATGTTATCCTCATAAAGATATTAATGAAGTTAATTTTTAAAATTTTATTACTTGGCTATAAGTGAAGTAAGTTAGGGAGCTATCTTAATTCTTTTAAGCCACTATGATCTTAATTAGAATTCTGTATGGGGTGACAAGTTCAGGGGGAAAACGTGAATTATGGGCAACGCTTCTATATGACAGTTGCTGCTGTTTCGCTTCACTTACTCAGCCCCTACTAGTGGGGCCACCTCCTGGGTTCATCACATCTCACACCATCAGCCTTCTAGACACTCAGAGCTGTTGGGCTTTTAGCCTAAGGATCTGAGACTGGGAGGAGGGGGTACTCAAAGCTGAAAATACATTACTCCTATTTCAGTTAGATTATGGGTCAAATTAGCTTTTGTGGGGTATCAAGAAAATCTTCTCACTATTACTAATATTTTCCAAAGTGCGGTTGCATCAGAATCACACGGGTATTGAATCAAAATGCTGCTTGATGGAGTCCATCCCAGAATGAGAATCTCTGGTGGTAGAGCTCAGGGAATCTATTTTTAACAAGCCTCCTATGCTATTCATTTGTGCATTAAAGTTTGAGAACATGTGATTTGTAACTTTACTTCTATGGGAAAAATATATTCCTGGTCCCAAGCAATCAATTTCTAAGTGTACCTTTGAATTTAGTACGCTGGGCCTTGCTTGTGTGTGAAATTAGTGGTCTAGATGACACATTTTTTTTTATTATTAGACTCATTAGGGTGACATTGGTTAGCAAGAATTACACAGGTTCCAGGTGTACAATTCTACAGTGCATCGTCTGTGTATTGCATTATGTGTTCATCACCCAGTGTAGATGACACATTTTAGGAGTGTGGAGCTAACAACTGGTGAGTAGATCATGGCTCAGGGTATTCAGGTTAATTAAGTTGTAAGGTACAGAGTTGGGGACTGCACAAAGAGAATTCTTCGCAGAATTAAAGCACAGAATGGATATTCAGCTAGAAGTGAAGGTGCAAGAACAGTTTGAACATCTGCACCCAGATGTCAGCTAGTCACTCTGCCCCTTGACGTTTAGATAAGATGGCTCGAACCCTTTTCTGCATCCCCTGGAATGTCCACTGCCTTTTCCAAGATTTCTGTTAATACCGAGGACTTACTTTTCCAGGGTTTCTTCTGGGTGATCCCCTTTTCTTGCTCTGCATCTTGTGACAGTCCTTTATCTCTGTCCAGTATGGCAGGCCCCTTCTTGGTTGCTCCAGCCACAAAGAGTTATTTCATTAGTCAGAATCGTTCCAGAAGATTGTGGAATCAAAGGGCAGGAGTCACACTGCCACATCACACGTCACCGAGTACAACTTACAATCACGTCTTAAACATCCCTGTCCTTAAAGGTGTTTTTGGCGACACCGGTACAGAGTGTCTCGCTCGTCAGGCCACTTCATGTCATATCCTGGTCTCTTTCCAGCTTGCTGGCTCCTCTGCCTCCTTTGTCTCAGCCATCTCTCCAGGCTTTCTCAGAACTCCAAATCTTCTCACGCTTTTATTTAGAAAATGTCAACTTTCTCGAACCTCTTCCTAAACTCAATCCCCAGGGCAATACCTACCAAGGTGCTTGGCTGAGGAAAATGACCACCCAGTCTTTTATTTCACAGGATCCCTCTTCTTTAGAATGCAATTTTGGGAGAATTTTCCTAAGATCTATTATACTGATATTTCTTCAGTGGAAAAAAAATAAGTCTGTTTAGTGCTCCTGAATGCATAAAAGCTGAGAAAGAATCTTTTCTTCCTACATCAGTAAAGAATCTCTTTTTATTGTTGTTGAGAGATGCTCATCTGGAAAAAGTTATGCAGAATTTTTAGAACATTTTAAAGGCAGGTGCACCCCAGTGTGCTTTTAGGTAACCTCACCAGTCTTTGCAACACTTGCTAACGTGCTTTGGAAGCGATCACCTGTATTTATAGCCAAGTAAATGCAACCAGAATTATTTCCCACTTGCCAGCAAAAAGAGCATTACTGACGCCAGGTAAATGGCATCTGGAGGGCCACTAAGGACATTCTGTGTCATAAATCGTATTTTGAGACTAACGTACCAGGAATTGTTTTCGGGATGGTTTGCTTTCTTGCTACCCTATATTTTGTGTGTGTATGTATCTGAGAGCTTTCTGTTTTGCTTGAAATGGAAAGTCATTTCCCAGATGAGAGATTATTTTATTTAGTGCTCTTATTTCCTTGGTAAGTATTCTGAATTTTTTCCTATTAATTTCTATTTTTATGCATAGTAATTCTCAATTGGTGAGAAAATTATGATCTCATAATCTCTTTTCCTTGTACTTGCTGAATGATTAGCCTCATTTGCTGTGCGAGTTCCTCTTCACGGTTGTGAAATGATGACTCTCCCTGACTCTGGCTAAGCACGTCAGCTTGACAGCTTTGACCTTTTCCAGGAAAACAAGGGAGATGAAAAGATGTGACATGTGTGTAAATTGTCACTCAAATGAGGTTATTTTGGCTAACAGCTCAAAATACATGCTTTGCTAAATGCCTAGAAGGTACCAGTGGAATGTTTTTGTGTTTGGGGTTTTCTAAGGCCTTCGAGAGTTATTTTTAAGCAATGAGAAAAAAAATTCTGATTGGCTATTTAATACAGACAATAAGTTTACATCCTGAACCACAGCTATGTGAGTAAATGCATTATTATAGATCTCCAAGAAAAACCCTGTTTTCAAATGGTACAGTTAAATTCACTTCATCTGCCCTGTGATAGATACTGTTTCCACCACACTCAATTGAGATCACGGACAAATTTAGATTCAGAGCATTTCAGTGACTCCAAGGGATGTATAAATATCTCGCCAAATCCATTTAAATGGTATTCTGGATCTGGTCAGGGGTCTCACTGTAGTAATTTGCAGGTGTGACCGATATTAACTTATAAATTTCCCATGACTTGTCCTTTGTTGATTTCGGGCTTCCCCCTGTTCGGTAATGATTGCTCAGCAAGCATATTTTACCTTCCTTCTCTGCAGGCCCTTTATTGCTTTGAGACATGCTTGTGTGTGTGTGTCTGTGTCTGTGTGTGTGCGCGTGTTTTTAATAGTAATACACGAGGCAGTATTTTCCACCAGAGCATATTCATAGGAGCTTGTGGAGCCATTTCTTACCGGACGTATTTCTCCCTTCACGTGGCTGTGTTTTTACTTCAGGGGACTTGGACTCTGACTGGACAAGCAATGACAAAACAATAGGGACGGTGTAGAAATATGCACCTGCTCTACTG
This sequence comes from Lyroderma lyra, assembly GCA_004026885.1. Classification (NCBI taxonomy): domain Eukaryota; kingdom Metazoa; phylum Chordata; class Mammalia; order Chiroptera; family Megadermatidae; genus Lyroderma; species Lyroderma lyra. The sequence continues at coordinate 99,615 of PVJL010002656.1, forward strand.
ATCTGTACACTCTCACACTGGGTTACTGACCCTGGGAGAGGATTTTTAGGACTCCCTGTCAGAGTGGGTTTGTAGTCCAGTACAATAGCTCGAGCGTGTCGCTGTAATGGAGCTGATGAATTTACATATGGGTGAAAATGATTAATTTTTAAAATTCATTTTCTTTTTCATTATTGAAAATGAGATTCTCATTCCCTGACATTGGAATATCATCTTTCTATCATCGCCCTTTTTATTTTTGTAGCACTAAAATTTTGAACTATATTGTATAGGGTTGAATTTCTCACGGGTTAGTTTTTTTACTCATTTCAGAGACTTGAAAACAATGAATTGGGCTACAAACATGTCACATTATTTCAGGTGGAACTGCTTGGCTTGTGTAATCATTGCCCACAACTAGCATATCTCTGTTTAAATGAAGAACTTTAAGGTATTGCTTACTACTTCAGCTAGATTTGAATGATTTTTTAAATTAATTCATTCAAAATATATTTGTTTATAAACAACTTTATCTTTTTCAGCTTTATTGAGGAATGATTGACAAAACTTTATTTATGTTGTACAATGTGACTTTTTATAGTATACAAACTGGTGATATAATATACAAGGTTGGACAGTTAATTTCATGAACTCCTCCTAGAAAAAGTGCTACATTCCTCATTGCTGAATGTCATGATGGTCACCTTCCAAGTACTCCCCTTGGGAAGCTGTGCACTGAAGTCAGTGCCTAGTTCACTCTTCAAAGCAGTTTTTTAACTTGTTTTCTGGAATGGCCATCAGAGCTGTCGTTGTGCCTTGGCAAGGTTATGTCACCTTACCAAGCTGTTTGCACAGTGCTGCCAATGTAAACGCACAGTGACAAGTTTGCGAACTTAATTGCCACATCTCGGGGATCACAACAGCTCTGATGGCCATTCCACAAAAACAGTTCCAAAATTGCCTTGAAGGGTGGACTAGGCGCTGGCATCAGGGCATACCTTCCTAAGGGGGGTACTTCAAAGGTGACCCTAGTGATACTCGGCAATGAGGTATGTAGCACTTTTTTTGGATGAGTTCATGAACTTAATTGTCAGACCTCATATATATACTTTGTAAATTAATTACTACAATCAAGTTCACACATCTTTTAAGGAAAAATAAGAGGGCCATTTTTTTGTTTGAGGTGGCTTAAATTTAATCTCATTTGCTACAAGGGACTTTATGATCTGAATTAATAATCTAATACTTCTGTGGGATGTGGGACATACGAGGGCTGTCCGGAAAAAATGCAGCCATTAACGCCTCTATTTTTCATACTTCATGGCTGGATACTTTCCAGCCAGCTTTGTATAATGCTTTGGCTCATGAAAGGAAATTTGGTGTCTATTCTAAAGCATCCCATTTTAACAATGGTGATTATAATGATAATTTGTGAATATTCTGGGTAAGACGATCTGAAAGGATTGTAAGTAGAATAAGCAGCAGGATGTCTTAGCTACATAGAGGAGAAGGTCAAGTAAAAGGATTCCCCTGACATCTTAAACACAGGTAGGCCTCAAAGGCCCATGGTGTCTCTCCTGTGTCTCAGTGAAGCTTCATGCCACCCCACCTGGCAGAAAGAAAGTGGAGGCTCTGGGTCCCAAAGCTAGTACACATAAAAATGGGACCATGATCCAGCTCTTCTAACTTTCACTCTTCTGATAGGTTGTCTCAGCTTTCACTCCACAACTCTGTTGGGAAATTTTGCAAGCATGTTGAGGAAGAATAAGGCCAAGAGCCTGGGGCACTCTGCAGTCAGTCGGTCTCTTAAAATTTTGCAATTTGTGGCAGGTGAGAAAGAGTTAATTTGGCAACAAAGCCACTGTAAGATTATATTCACCTGAGAACCATGTAGTTGGACTCCAAGCCAGTGTTATAATGAACAGATCCAGCCGGCCCCCTCTCTGGACCTCAGAACAGAGGATAGATGTTACATTCAGAGAATGAAGGCCAATTTACATCTAGTGTCTCTCTTTCTCTCCCTAGCTTGTTTTCTTTCCTTTTCCTTTTTCTTTTTGGTTGGTTCCCTGGCCAGGAATCGAACCCAGGCTGTGGTGGTGAGAGCGCCAAAGCCTAGCCACTGCACCACCAGGGAACCCCTGCCTTGTTTTCTTAATTTTTGCCATCAATTCAGCTATATTTGTATTTGATAAATTGACTCTTACTATTTTAAAATGCTTCAAATGGTCAAACTTTTATGTTGACCTCTCTTGGAAAATCTTTTTTGTAAACAAACAGAACTCCAAGACCCAAATGAGTAACAGTGCTCCGTTATAAAATCTGATGCAATGAAGCTGACGATTACAGCAACACTGCCATCTAACTCAAGTGAATCAATAGTTTCCTAGTTGCATTCGTACTTGAGAATCATTGTAGCAGTGGCAAATGTACTACTCCAAACTTGAACTGTGAAGAATTAATTCCAATGGCACAGTATCTTATAGATGCAGCTCTAGGCGCCCAGCTGGAGTAGGAGAATGTGCTCTGGTGCACTTTTTATGGAGAATTCAAATTAGCAGGTAGTTGTGGGAATAAAGTTCTCTTCTTGATCTATGGCAGGAGATAGCTAGTCTGCAAGAGTTCATTTCAGACTGTAATTAGTTTATTCATTAAGGTTGGGGAATTCAATGACACAGCTGCATGAGGTACCATTGAAAGCTACCTGAACATATGGCAGAGGGATAATGCAAATTTAGTTCCCGAAAGAAAAAGGCAAAATGGTACGGCTTTGTGCTTTTATTTTACATCCTGCAGTGATTTCTTGAAGGGGGGTGATGAGTTGATTATACTCCTAACCTTCTAATATTCATTGATTTTAGATGGAGGGGTATTTATTTTCCTTAAATATAGTATATACATGTATGAGGGCTGTCTGGTAAAAAAAATGCCGCCATAAATGCCTCTATTTTTCATATTCCATGGCTGGATACTCTCCGAACAACCCTCATATATACCACATTTCCACATATGTCCCTAGACATCTAGATACACACACAAAAGACTGAGTACCGTTCTTTGGTTCCTAGCAAGAAAGACTTAACACCTATATCTATTAATGAAGTTTCTGTCTCCCCTTATGTTTTTAAAATTAATTATTAATCCCAAAAGTTTTTAAGTCTGATTAGAGGTACATCTGCAGTGGTGAAATAAAACTATTGGTTATACCTGACTTGTGTAAGACTTATGGATGTTCATACTAGATGTAAAATTCAAGTTTGTGAAATGCAAGCATTTGAATACAAGAAGTTCTCTTAACGTTATTTTTTGTACTTAAAGACTAATTTGACTTCAGACATAGCCATATTGTTGTGTAAGGTTTAAAATCCATATAGTCCTTGACTTGCAAAAACCAAGGCCTGTAATTCAGGTAGGTTATAGAACAAATCAAATAAGCCAGTGGTTCTCAACCTGTGGGTCGTGAACCCTTTGGGGGTCGAACGACCCTTTCACAGACGTCGCCTAAGACCATCGGAAAACACATATTTCACAATATGTAATTACATATTGTTTTTGTGATTAATCACTATGCTTTAATTATGTTTCTTTTTTGGTTGGGGGTCACCACAACACGAGGAACTGTATTAAAGGGTCGCGGCATTGAGAACCACTGAAATATGCATTGTTAGGAAGAAAGCCCAGTAGGTTGAAAAAATTGATTGGAGCAAAGCAAAACTTGATTTAAATCATTACACCAAACCATTCTAAGATCTCTCTTCCTATTCTTTGTATGTCACCTGTAAACATTCTAAGTGAAAATGTTATTGAAGTCAAAGCATTCAACCCGGGAAACGAACAGGTGTGGAATTACGGCAGATCCCTCATACTTTAGTTCCTTGCAATTGATTTACTCTATAATTAGTGCCAAAAGCTATTCTTGACTACATCACGTGCTCATAACACTATGGTCTCTTCTTCTTGTGACTCTCAATCCAAATTGATGGATAACGCACATGAAACAAAATTCTTTTGCCAAAACTAGAATGTTGAATTAGGAAGGAACTCACAAGAATGCACAATGAGATGATGCTCGTGATTGTTCTGTGGGCGTCTGATTAAAAGGAAGCTTTATGTCTTGTTTTATGGTTTTCTGTGTCATATAAATTTTGTTTAAATGTGTGTTACTTTTGTAATAATTCAAAGCCTTTTATTTTTAGGAATGTAAATTTGCTTCTGTACACAACCTGATGCTTGTGGCTGTGGCTCTTAACGAGAGGTGGGGTAGGAGGCAGAGAGTTGTGGGGGAAGGTCACAGCTCTTAATGAGAGGTGGGGTAGGAGGAAGAGAGTTGTAGCGGGAGGCCACAGCTCTAAGTGTGAGATTAGGGAGGCGTAGGATCAGAGTGAGGATGGACTCTGAAGCTGATGTGCCTGTCAGAGCAAACCCAGAAGCAACTTCAGCCAAATAATGGATCGGATTAAGTGAACATATTAAGGACCATTTGATGACAAAGTCCATGGCCCAGGCTCATAGCATCATCTGGGAGCTAGTCTGAGGGTGGTCAGTGAGAGGGGAATTGAAATGACTCAGGAGTCCAATCGTACAGTGCTGGAATCAGGAGATGGTCCTAGGTGTGGCGACTTTCTACCTCATCGCCCCCAGCATTCATATCTTTAGATAAAATAATCCACATGACAGAGAGAAGCCCATTTAAATGTCCATAAGAAGCACCATGTGGAAAGACCTGGCTAGAAGAGGAAGTATGGGCCTTGCCCCCAATTACATTTTCAGTCCCTGGTGTTAACCTCATGCCTATATTACCATGCAGAATAACAAGACATTTCTCTGACAGTCAGTGGACTATTCTGCCTATTTAAATTTGTATTTAATTTTTGTTTTTCAATTATAGCTGACCGTCGATATTATTTTATATTAGTTTCAGGTGTACAGCATAGTGGTTAGGCATTTATGTAATTTATGAAGTGATCCCTCTGACTAGTCCAGTGCCCACCTGGCACCATGCACAGTTATTACCGTATCATTGACCATACTCCCTAGGCCGTACTTTACATGCCCGTGACTATTTTGTAACTGCCAATGTGTACTTCTTAATCCTTTCCCCTTTGTCACTCAGCCCACCCCTCCTTGTTCCTGTGGGAGTGAGGGGAGATACAGCAGGGTGCTGTGCCTCCTGGGGTCACACTCATTGAGCTGGGTTGTATTTGGTGTTAAGAGTCTGGACTCTTCTGTCCTTTGTAGTGGGTGGGGTATGGTGAAAGCTGTTCCTCCCCAGAAAATGTGTTCGAAGGAGTATCTACTGACGGATAACCTAATTCCTCAACCCTCTACTAATGTTTTGTGTATGAAGAAGAAATACAAGTTACAATTTTTGAGAATTTTATAGCCCTTTTGAGGAGACAAGAGATACAACCATTCATTCATTTTTACATTCATTCTCTCATTAGCCATGTTAAATGCCATGACTATAATAATAAATGAGGTAGAAACATCATTGCCTTCATGAAGATTACAGTCGAATGAATGACTTAATGATGTAAAACTTCTGTTCTTCTTGTCTGCTCCACATGTCCTACCTTCTTGCTGAAATCACTTTTTATTTTGCAAATACAGAATAGAATAAAATTAAACAAGGCCTTGTAGTGTTAGAGCTTTGTTAATTTTATAGGATGGTTTCAGCACATTTACTAGTGTCTGGTGAAGAATTATGATAATTAAAATTTAGCTCTCCTAATTAAAATAAGTGAACAAAGTCTGTTTAATGTCCTTTTTCTCACAATTTTTAATTTCCTTTTTGCTTACTCCTAACTTTGCAGAATTCTATAATCCCCACTGGGGTTTTCCTGTCACTAGAGAAATTTATGAAGTTTTGCAGCTTAGGAAACCTGAAGTAATGCTGTTAACAGTAATATTTGGATAAGTTTAGGTTCCTTTGGTCAACTCCTTTAAAGCAGTGAATTTAGCTCTATAGGAATTTTGAAAGTCAACCTTTCATAAACACTGACCAGTGTTTATTGTTTTAATATACTAAGGTTAAAACTGAATCCCCATATGCTTTCCAAATCTCTTCAGGAATTAAAAGCTGTGTTGGTGATATGAAATCAACTAAATAAGAACTGCAAAAAAAAAAAAAAAAAAAAAAGAAGGAAGCAAATTATACAAAATGCCCATAGGGGTTGTCTCTGGGTGCTGAGATCTAGATGTTTTTGTTTACCTTTTTCCTAAATTTCTAAATTTCATTTTTTACATCTAGGGTATTTAGAAAACTACAATAATAACACGTGCTGAATGCTCTCACAGGCTGCGATTTCTGCCGTGGATGGGGCTTTCCTTTCAAGGGGAGGTCTCAGCTTCCTTTCAAACAATCCATTCATTGGAGATGGAGGCGTCCTTTGGTGGACTTTGTTTTATAAATTGGTGTTTATTTCTTCACAACACGAACTCATCAGGTCCTTTCTGAGTTCATTTGATCCAGTGGAGGGTTCAGCTTCATCTTTTTAATTTAGTCCAGTTTTGAAAATATAGTGCTGCCCTGTGATTTAGTGTAATAATAATAATAATAATAATAATAATAGTAATAATAATAATAATGATAATAATAATAATATAGTGCCTTTACAAAGTGGGAGGCGGGGTTTGAGGGATATCAGATTTCTGTCAGTATAATTCCCACCCTCATTCCCTCCTCCAAGAACAGGCACACCATGGTAAGTAGTTCCTAATGAAATGAGTGAAAGAGTTCTGACCTGGCTTCGTGAGTGTGGGATGGTTTCAGGCCATGAGATTTGTTAGGGTCCAGGCTTGGAACCTCAGTTAGTTTCAGTTCCTCACTCCGCCACTGGATAGCTGTGTGATCTTCGACAAATGATTTAACTTCTCTGAGCTTCTTAATTTGTACAATGTAGAAGGTAATTTCTACCTTTCTGGGTTGCTTTGAGCAGATAATGTGTGTAAAATGTTTACCATCATGCTTGGCACGTGTAGCTACTATTGGAACAGGGGTTGATGGGTGCAAAAGTCCTCATGTCAGTTAATATCCCTGACTACCTACTTTAGGAAAATCAACCTTTCTCAACAATAATTGTCAACTCTGACGGGAAGTTATAACCTTTTGTAATACAGGAAGTATTACCAAACACTATTGGGGTTTAGAATTTTGTTAATGACACTGAGTGGTTTTGCAGGCAAGCAATGAGCACTGTTGCCCACACACCAATTAACTTCGCCCCTCATTAGTAATGTGTGCCAGCAGACATTATTTCTTTTGCTCTATCTTATCTCACTAGGATGCCATCCGAGAGAACACTTAAATAAAAATCTGGTTGTCATGTCTTGCTGTTCGCTGAGCAAGTGCAGGGTAAACACCATTAAGGTTAAATGCATTACACTAACTTCAGCTGAATGAGCCACAAGAAGGCCAAGAAACACTTGGTCAAAGCCCAGGGGCAGCCAGTTTTCAATGATAAAATGGAAACTTCTAAGCGTAGACATGGGTATAATTAGGGATATTGGGTATTCTTACCTGAAATCACAAGAGGAAAACTGTTGGAAGTTTTCCCTTCATTTGGTGTGTGTGTGTGTGTGTGTGTGTGTATGTGTGTATATATATACATACATATATATATATATATATATATATATATATATATATATATATATATATAATCAAGAATTATTTAAAAGCATCCAGCATGGCCAAAACACTAAGTTAAATTTGGAGAGAGCCAAAAGTGTAAGACAGATTGCTGCCATCCATGTGTTTGGGCAGGTTAGTTACATATGGAGGGATCAGAATAGCCATGGTAGAAGGTAGTTTTGGAAGACGAATGCCCGATCAATTTCTGTATAAAATACAGTAGACTTGCAGTTAACCAGCACCCGTGCCAGATAAATGTATTATTATTTCTTTGATTTTTTTTTTTTTTTTTTTGCTGGTTGCTTGAGTTCCAGTTAATGGAGAGTCTACTGTATTCTTTGTTGACAGTATAGTAAAAGTAGATATCGAACCTTTAGTCCCCTTCAACCCTAATGGGTGAAAACACTTTACTTTCCATCTCCCCAGATCCCAGCTGGTGCTGCTGCCTTGATCTACCTTTTCTATGGGCAGTAAAATTCCAAGGTGTCATCTGGAATTTGGGAGCCACGCTTCATTAACATTGATGAGTGACTTATGGTTAAATCTTCATGGATCAGGCTGAACATTTTCCTGTAGGTATTGGTTCATTTCATATCTGTGGGCATCACACCGGCATGCACTAAAATTGCTTGCATCATTTAACCCGTAAGGGCGTACAGCAAACCTATGATTTATGGTTTGGAAAGCATTCAGCTTAGTCCAAGCTGTTATTGAAAATTTCCTTGTTTCTTGGCTACTGTTTCATATTCAGGTCAAATGCAATTATAAATTTCCAGGCCTTCATCATTTTCTGTAGGACTTAGGTCAAGATACTCATACTTTATATGTGGAATAATATCACTTTAAAGTGACTGTTCTAACAGTAATGGAATCATGTAAATTTACTTCTGAAAGCTAGAGGTTTAAGTTAAACATCCATGACAACTGAGTTGGCAGACTGTATATTTTTGTCACTGTAATGATTTGTAAAATAACCTTCAGATTCACACGCATGTGGGTGACCAATTTTTAAAATACGTTCATGAAAAACCCAAGGGACCAAAAAAAATTATTGCTATTTTCTGCGTAACTCTGAATAGTTGTTTATCATGTCTACCTTGATTGCAAATTTAATGTCAGGAAACATTGTTAAGAGGTATAATTCAAGGTTAATGAGGACGTGTTCTGTTATATGATTTAGTTACGAGCCATAGCTTGAAGCCTCACCCTTCCACCCTTAATAGTCTCCTCCATATTTTCCTCTAAAACTACAAGATACTGAACCTTTGAACTGCTGTGTGTGTGTGTGTGTGTGTGTGAGAGAGAGAGAGAGAGAGAGAGGGAGAGAGAGAGAGAGAGATAGAGAGAGATAGAGAGATTGAGATTTATTCTTTGTGCCCGTGTGTTTGCCCTTTTGTTTGGGGACCTGGTCCTCACCAGCATTTCCTAACAAATCGTGTCTCAGTTGCAGTCTGGCTGTTAGATTGAGAGCCATTAATAATTGGCTATTTATAGCTGTCATGATGCTGGGAATTTTCCAGATGGCTTTTCCTTTTCTCTTGAGAAGGGCTAAGACTTGTACTTGTTCTCTTTGATGGGGTTTTAATCAAGCAGACACTGGTCATGTTCCTTGACCCAGAGGAAGGATAGGACTTGGTTGGCTCAACTCTGGTCTGGGGACAGGCCTGTGTCTTGTTTTCCCTGGGGCAGGCTCACATGCTTATTAGAGCTTTGGCTTTCTGATAAAGAGACAAGGTTTCAGTAGGGTAAGAGGAGGTGTATTAGGATGGAGGTGGTAGAAGCATTGGGGTATTACAAATGTAAATTTAAAAAGTAAAAAAAGAAATGGCCTTTTGAATTTTTAAAATAACTAAGCCATTTGTTAAGGGAACAAAAGTAGGAAGATGAGAACATTAGGTTTCTTTTGGGTCTATCTCTGTGCTAATTGTAGCTAGACACTTAACACAAGTTTAAATTAGGAACAACCTGGTAGTTTTGGCTATTAAGTCTTATAGCAAGTAATTTCCTTGCCTCCAATTTTGTTCCCCTTCTTGAGAAAGAATATTGGAATTTTCTATAAAGTTTTGTGGTTAAGGTTATCTGAGTAGCATTTTGTTTTAGGAGGGGAATAGAGGTAGTTGGGATGTATCTTTCCTGTGGAACAAACGAACGTTCTAGCATCGAGCTTCTTTCTGCCTCCCATCCCCTGTGGTTGGGACTGTGTCCTTGGACTAAAATTCTGTTCCTTATGCCTTCACTGAAATCTCTGCAGACGATGGGGGACCCCAAAAACCCTGGAATTATCTTTCTTTGATGTGACAGGGATTGTGCACTCAAACTTTGTGCCTCTGGGTCAAATGGTCAACCAAAGTGTTTATCTGGATATTTTGAGAAGGCTGCATTATGATTTGCAGAAGAAATGTTCCGAGTTGTGACAAGCAGATAACTGGTCCTTCCGCTATGGCAACCAAGGCACCTCCCCACACCACGCTGAGTGTTCAGCAGTTTTTGACCAAAATTGGCAGGACCCCCGTGCCCTACCCTCTGTGTTCACTTGATCTTGGCCCTAGTGATTTTTTTTTCTTTCCTCAGATGAAAAAAGTCCTCAAAGGGAAATGTTTTATGGGTATGGAAGAGGTGAAACAAAAAAGGCAGAAACACTAAAAGGCATCGAAATCATTGAGTTCCAAAGCTGTTTGAGCAGTGGGAAGTGTGTCTTGGTAGGTGCATTGCATCCAACGGAGAGCACTTTGAAGATGACTGAAGTTTAAACATGTAAGAATAAATTAACACGATTTTTAAAATACACTATTTTGGGTCCCCCCTTGTAAACCTCACATACTAACAGACTTTGACCTGCTCCACTGAATTAGATCATCTCCTTGCCCTGCGGTGTCCATGGTCCCCTTACTCTGCTTTCTTCTTCCTGGTGGCACCCACCACTCCCCGGCTAACTGCTCGGTGTCTGGCTGGTGTCTGCCCCTCTCACCTGAAAGTAAGCTCCATGAGGGCAGGGACTGTGTCTCTCACTGCTGTACTCTCGGGGTCTAGTACCTGGTAGAGATTTAAGAAACATTTCCTGAATCAAATTTCGCACCTTTGGTTCTGTCCATAGAAACCAAGTCTCTATAAACATGTAGCCCTGCTCTGCGTGTTGCATTATCACAGATGCTCTGTGGCGAGATGTGCAATGTTTTCACATTTTCACACTTCTGAAATCAGGATACACATTAAAAATATACATTTAATTAGTGGTTATCACTCATCAAAGCTGCTACTAAATTGATGTACATCGTACAGTTAAATGTGCCTTAGAATCAAGGACATTGTGGTAGACAGAATGCCCACCTCCCCAAAGATGCCCATGTCCCCGACACCTGTGAAGGTGTCACCTTACATGGCAAAAGGGACTTCGCAGATGGGATTCACTTAAGGATTTTAGGATGGAGAGATTTTTTCGAATTATTCAGGTGGGCCCAGGGTTTATCACAAGGGTCATTATAAGAGGGAGGTAGGAAGGTCAGAGTGAGAGAGGAAGATTTGATGGTGGAAGCAGCAGTCTGAGTGATGTGGGACCACAAGACAGGGAGTGCAGGCCTGCAGAAGCTAGAAAAGGCAAGGAAATGGGTTCTCCCCTAGACCCCCCAGAAGGAACATATAGCCCTGCCAACCGTATTGGGCTTCCACCTCAAGAATTATAAGACAGTAAATCTATATTGTTTTAAGCTACTGATTTGTGTTGATCTGTTATAACAGCCATAGGAAACTAATAGAGGTATGTTATTATAGGCAATAGTATGTACTACATTCTGGGAAATTTTCATGCCCCGTTTCATAATCTTCCTGGGCATTGCTAAGGCATGTCATTAACTCTACATTTTTGGTAACAAAATATCATTGTTATTTCAGGATCTAGACAAGGTTTAGTTGTAGAATCTTTTGAGGCCATTTTGCAAATGCTGTCAGTGCTCTACCCGTATCCCCTTGGCCTGCTCTGGAGGTCACCTGCAGATACTTTGTATTTAAAGTGGCCAGTAATGTCAATATGCACAGGACTTAGGGAGTTCTCAGGATGCAAGACTTAGTGCTAAAATGAGAAGATTTCTGGGCAAGCCAGGGTGGTTTGTGTACCTTGCCTGTCCACAGGGTTTTTATCTGCATATATTGAGAACATTCTCTGGCCATAGGCCGCTCATCTTACGTACAGGGCGGGAGTTAACACTGCGGAGGCATCTCTTAAACAATGAGGGGTAGGAGTTGGCAGATGTGTGTCCAGCTTCTCCGCCTCTCGGAGGGAATGTTCTGAGGCACATTTCATGCAGTCTCTCAGAGGGTCCCCTCCTGGATTGAGCCCTAATTGCTCACAGTTCTCATTAAGTGACACTCCTATTGACTTTCCTTGTTACCTTGTCTTCAGCCCTCAACAAGCTTCCTGGGTTACTTCCCAAATACACTTTTTGCACCCAGTCTTTGCCTCAGGGTCTGCTTTTGAATGAGCCCAAACTGGGACATCTCTCTAGGCCCAAGAGTCTTATGTGATGTAGTCAAATATCTTTCACGTAGCTCCAAACATGTGGACCCTGTGTTCCCCTCTAGCTTTATCCCTGCTGCCCTCTCTTCTGCTCACTGACACCCAGCCACTCTCACCGTTACTCAGAGTCTGTCCCCAATTCCCTCCTCACATAAGCCATTTGCACTTCTTCCTCCTGCCTGAATGTGCCGAAGCTGTGTTCATCCTATAGGTCTCCCACTCAAATGTCACTTCCTCACGGAGGTTTCCTCGGCCTTCCTGCATGTTTCCTTCATGGTACTTACTACAAATGAAATGAGTTATTTTATTGGAGAATAATGATCTGATTCTATATGGGTCTTGCAAAGGACTTGAACACATTAGTGTCACCCGGTGTTGGTGTGAAGTAAGGTTTGTGGGAAAATCACAGGCAGAAGAGTCAGTGTGCATGTGTGTCCCTGTCCCCTGGCTGTCGAGCTCAGATGTGTGTCAGCTTAGGCACAGCTGGACTAATAGTGGAAGTGCTCCAAGAGCAGGACGGCTATGTGCCACTGTAGGCATTGAGTAACTGGGAGGAGGCAGGGGACATCTAGTCAACCCATTAGAGGAGGAGCTTCCTGGACAGAGAGGTAGCCTTATCAGACCAGAGCTTAGCTTCAAGTATCATCCCACTTTTTAAATGGGAAGCCCCATCAGTTAAAAAACCGTTGGGTCCACACTTCCAACATGTGTATATTTATTTATAAGTTTGTACATATACCACTGTCAAGCTAACTGTCCAATAGCGAGAAACGGAATTTCTTTTTTGAGATCATCATAAACAAAAATGAAAATAAAATGAACGAAACTAAGAAATAGGAGTTGTACATTTTCTTTGTACACCCTAATAGATTATTGTGTGTGAGCCTCGAGGTGGAACTGGTTTGTGAACCATACTTGGAGTAGTCAGGCTCTCAAGCACCCTGCCGTCCAAATATTCATAAGCACTGAGATTTAGGTGCTCAGGTGAAACAGAGTGATATGGCATTTCTGTGTTTTGGGATAATTATCTTCTTTCTCATGGTTTGCCATTTCCAGGCAGAATCGGTAGAATGTGTGTGACCTTCACCATGTTGTTGAATGATTGCCTATTGGAAAATAGAAGAAGTGAGGGACGACTGGGCATGGTAAATGTTAGTTGACTCTTCATTTCTCCTGGCCTTTCCAATCTAATGATCTGTTTCTATTCCTCTGAAAAGATGGCAAAAACACATTGAGCCCCATGAACAGTCTCTATGCTGGGTGCTTTTCATGTGCCATTTCATTTCACATTGCGCTCTAATGGCAGAAACCAGTCTGAATACAGAGATGCATTGTGCATATGTGTGTGTGCGTGCATGCATGTGTTTGTTCATGTGTGTGTGTGTGTGTGTGTGTGTGTGTGTGTGACAGAAATAGAGAGAGAGACAGAGAGACAGAGACAGACAGACAGACAGACAGACTCAGCCTTCTCTTCTGATCCTTCATCTGACCTGCTGTGAGGGATGGGGCAAACCATGCTCCCTGTGCTCAGGGATGTGTGAGGATTTCCCAGTTAGTGACAGAATCTGAGTGATTTGTAGGCATTTTTGTGTTGATTGTCTTGCCCTCTAGGCATGAGCCATGTTGTTATCAGGAGGGCAAGAGGGTTCCAAATAGATTTAATATTCTTTGAATGAGCTTCAACCATCTGTCTGCCAGCTCTCAGTGTGAGCATAATGTATGTTTCCAGAATCAAACACAAAGAGCCTGTTTTTTTGTTTTTGTTTTCCTCTTTCTTTTTTCAAAGCCTTTTAGTTTGGATCATTTGTGTTTTCCTGGTCTTTGGGGTAGGTAACGAGGGTCACCCCCTCTGCAATTATATTGCTTTCCTTTTGTTTTCTGATGCCTCTGGCATATTTAAATAAATGGTTTCCCCTTTCTGATCTCCATGTACCCCCTACAGAACTGTATCCTTGATATTAATAAATATCTATGAGATCTTGTGATGCACCCCTGAGGTGGTTGAGATTAAACTGCAAGCATTCCTGGTGGGTGCAGACTAGACCCTGGTCATCCGGTAGTTCTTCCCAGGTTAAATCTGAATGCTGTTTTTCTTGAATGATGAAATTTTAACTTTTTTCCTCCTTCAAGGGAAATCTTATGGCAATTGATGGGCCTGTCCTAGTAGCCATAGTTTATTTTAGGACTAAAGTTATTTGGGCGTTGGGTGTCTTTGACCTGTAATCCTGTGTCCCTTAAGGTAATTGACATAATTAAGCTCTGAAAGACATGAAAAGAAGGTAAGCCAATCAAATGGAGTTCTTAACTTTAAAATCTCACTTAAGTTAGAGAAATTTGGTAGGAGATTTGGGAAGCTTTTTAATTTACATGAAAACCGGGTGCGAACTATTGGAACTCTCTTGGCATTACTCAGCAATCGAGTGTGGGGCAGGAGGTGGCTCATGGAACGAAAACTTGGAATACTCTTGTGCAGGCTTGAGGGCACAGGGGTCAACATTCTTTAGGTCTGCTCATTTTTATTTCGTCAGCAAACTTTGCATTGTCTCACATTGGACAGTGTATATTTAAAAAGTGCTTCCTCTTTAAACTCATTTCACATTCGGTGTTCCCTACAGCGAGTGGCTGGAAGAGCCCAATGCCTTGCTGCTCTTCTCATCCAATGATGATGGGAGGGAGGGGAGGGATGTGGGCTCTGGAGGCCTGCCTGCACGCCTGGCCGGGCTCCATTGCTTTCTAGCTCTGCGACCTTGGGAAGGTAATAAGCAATCTCCATGCCGTATATTCCTTAATTGTAAAGTAGGAATGGTTACCCGAAAGAGTTGACGAAATGATGAAATGTAGTAATGCATAACGATATATGCAAAGTGCTTAGCACAGCGCCTACCCTGTTGGCTATTGTTACTGTCATTGGCACAGGCCTGAAGGATGGAGAAAAGTGGGAGTGTGCAGTCCAAGTCGTTACTTGTGCTGTTTGGCTGAGGGAGATGTTTCTGAAACACACCTGTGCCCGTGGGGAATGGAGAGGTCAGGGCTGATACAGGGACAAAGAAAATAGAAATAACATTTTTTTTTAAAGCTTTGGTTTAAACATGTTGCTGCTATAAAACTCAGGGAGGTGTGTGGTTGGATGGGAGATATCCCTTCCATTCAGGCTGGTGCGGGATTAGCCTTGCTGCCTCCTCCTCTCTCCAACCTTCAGGTGTTTAGATTTGGTCTGACTCTGAGTCGTCTTTGAATTGCATTGGTTGTGAGATTGACGGAGCCCTTGTCTAGAACTCTCTAAGGTCTAGGGGTGACCTTGTCTAGAACTCTCTAATCTCACTGAGTAGCTAATGCAGAACAGATCTGGCCCTCTGAATAGTTAGAATGGAACTGGCCTTTGGGGAATGGCATGCTTCTGGCCAGAGCCAAGAGCCTGTCCATTCACTTGCCCCAGCTGTCCATCATGGGAGCTGCCACAGGTATAAACCACACCAGTCAGGATGGCAGAGCCGTCAGTCAGAGGAGGGGTGTGAAGCAATGAAATGCAAACAAAAATGGTGCCATGGTCCTGGCCCAGGTATTCCCCTGCCTGGTGTCCGCTACAGTCCTACTTGCTGCTGCCCATTGGTGCACTTGGTTCCAAGGGCTCCATATTGACACCGCACTTCTTTGCCAAGTGACTCTGGCTCTCTACCCTTGAGCCATTATGCGTAGGGGTGTGGCATAGTGTTGATGCCACTGTGGGTTTTGTTGTCATGTAGCATCAGTCCCCTCCCCCCCTCCCCGTTGTCATCATCATGTTGACCTAGGCATTCCCACCATCATGATAATGAATAGGTCCTTTCCCACAAGCATAATGACTCATTAAGCCCCAACTTGGGGGGAAATGTAGCTTCTTCTCTTAGCCTCTTATCATACCTATAATAATGCAGCTTTTCCATTTATTGATTCAATTTCTTGGGATGGCACCTCTCATAATTAGGCTGACCAGACATCCCATTACAAACGGGACAGAAAACAACAGTACTGTCCTGTTTCAAGTGTTATGTATGGTCAACCTAGTCTCACTGGACTAAATTCAAGGGTCAGTAGGCTGACCAGATGTACCATTGGAAATGGGACAGTACTGTTGTTTATTGTCCTGTTTAAAATGGGACGTCTGGTCAGTCTACTCATAATACAAGTCCCCTCCAGGGCTGGGTTGGAAGATTGATATCACACTGAATGACTTACCCTTCAAACAGCCTAACTGCGTTTTGTGCTGACCATCAGCCAATTATATTGGCCTGATGCTTGAATCCTTCCCACGTTAGAACATGTCTCCTTTCCATCCTGGACAGTCAGGGTTGGGCTGGGAGGGTCAGGTGTATCCTTTTATTTATTAAGAAGCCTCTGGCTATCAGCTTCAAATATCCTGATTCTTCTAGGGGGCTCATTATAGCTTTTCAGATAAGTTGGCAGCTCACTGTGCCAGGACTGAAACCCCCAATTCCTGCATCAGGGTAGTAAGCGAGGCTGTGATGTGGGAGTGGTACTACCCTAAGGACATGGTGCTGGGTTCTTCTGCCTCCATAGTCCTCACCCCCTTCTCTCCTTTCTTCTTCCATTTTGTACCTAGCTCAAAGAAATAGCTATTTTTCAGGCAAAGTCTCAGTCCTGGCACAATTTACAGAAGATGTGCTATTTCACACAATGGCACCGAGGAAATGACTCAGTGAAAACAGTGTGGGCTGTCAGGAGACTTAGAATCCAGCCCCTGCTCTACCAGTACTAGCTGTATAAACTTGGGCAAAAACCTTAACTTCTCTGTGACTCTGATTATGTCAGTGGGGTGTGGGGAGGGAGAGTGGTGGATAGGACTAAATTCTTAAAAACATTCTTCTTTTCGATGGAAATGGGCTTCTAGCAAATAGTAGTGGAAAAGACCTGGTATATTTTAGGCTTCCTGGCCCATCCTCTTGGTAAGGCAGGATGGGCACAGAGTGAAGCCATGTGCTTGCTTGTTCTACTAAGGAAGAAGTGAGGCAAATATTAAGTTTAAGTCAGTAACGCTACTTGAACACAGAAGATGGAACTATTCTCCCCCAAATTGTTTTGATTACTGCCAGTAGCTGTGATTTGGTATGAAATCCATTCAGATGATCAAAAACCAAAGGAACATACAGTGCATGAAAAGATGTAATTGGCATCATTGTAACTCTATATGGTGTGTGATCTTAGTTGGGAGGAGGGAGGTGGCAGGATAACTTGTAATCTAGTTTCCCTTTGTTGTACAGTGGATTGTCCGTGTATTCCTGTGGAATAATAATTCTAACATCTCAGACAAATAGAGTGCCTTTCTCAGGAGGTGCTTGAAGAGCTCAACAGACACTCAGTCAGCCTTGTACACATAGTAGAACCTGGCTTGCTCACATTTCTCTCAACTGAAAATTCCTATTTATGCTAGTGAATCTGACAACCTGAGAGAGACCGAAGTGCCTTCTGCATCACCAAAGAATTATGAAACCTTCAGTAGAGTTTCAGTGTTAATTGCAATTTATGACAGCCTAATTTTTTGAAAAGTGGTAATTCATGTGTCATAGTGACTATAATTAGTTGATTAATCAGACTGTTCTATTTTCTGACCATCCTACAGTACAGTATTTACAGTAACAGCAACACCAGCTCTCTCTGAGAGCCCCAAAGGGAGCAAGGTAAATGGAAGTAGTATTTCTTATGGGCTGGAATAAAAGAATTATCCCTCATTCTAGGCAAATGGTCATTTCCAGAGCTTTATTCTTCAACTTCTACATTAGCTTCTAAACTAAATGAGAAGAGAAAGTAGGTAAGTTTTAAAATTAGATTATTTGCTTTTAATGACTTTGCCATTCCCAAGGTCATGGCTATTGTTGATAACTAGACATTCAGCTCTTACAGCAAAGATGAGTGTCTTTAAAATCGAACTTTGGATGATAGTAGAGCCTCTTCACAAATAGACTTTTTTAAGGAGAGTATCTGCAGATTTAGATGTGTTAACTGGTCCATTCTAAATGTTTTATTAAAGGGATAAGATCTAAATCAGTTAAGATTAACTAATAACTTCTTTTTATGTCCAAGTTCTTAAAGATGGGATCTTAAAACACAAAGCATTAGAATTGGTATTTTGCTCAGGTTCACTTAAAAAAATAGAAAATTTAGGAATGTGTAAAAAGGAAAATAAAAAGATCCATTATTTTATCATCCAAAAAGAACTTTATTGTCTTTTCGGATATTTCCTGTCATTTTCCGTGTGTGGTGTGTGTGTGTGTGTGTGTGTGTGTGTGTATGAGCATTCTACAAAGTTAGCCTATATTACCTATACTGTATGCTGTCCCCCACCCCCATTACATAAAATAAATATTCTAGGTCAGTAAATATTCTTTTAGAACATACTGAAAGCTGGCTATATTTATGAACCCTATATATTAAAACAATGTCCTGTTGTTGAACGTCAGGTGGTTTATAACTTTTGGCATACAACGCTGCAACAAGTCTCTTTGCTCATTGTTTGTCCACCCATCCATTTATTTAATCAATTTTTATTGAGTACTGTGGGCCAGGCTCTGGGCCAGGAGTTGAGGATCTATCATTAATCATAACCCTCCTAACACTAAGCATTTCTTACTATTACTTGCTATTTGTTACTATTACTTACCGGGTACTTTATTCCTATTAGTATATGAATTATGTGAATATATATTAGTATGATAATCATTCTAATATAATATAGCATTAACTAATTAAATTCTTACGAGGTAGGTATTTTTATTAGTCCTGTTTTCCGGGTAAGGAAATGAAGGCTTAAAGAATCGAGGTGGCTTGCCCAAGATCCCACAGGCTGGTGTGTGTGAGAGCCAGAATTCAAACCCAGGCAGCCTGGACCCAGTCCTGCTCTTTTAACCGTGGTGGTTACTGTTTCAGTACAAGACACTCACTTACCACTATGGGCATGAAACAATTTTAAGTGTAATAATGTTCCAGTGATTCTTTGATTATTTTCTTAGGGCAAATTCTAGTAATGAGAATACAGGTAATCCTCACTTAACAACTGAGTTCCGTTACCACGACTAGTTCGTTAACCACGTTGGTCCGTGAGCGAGGAGCTTAAAGGCAGACGTCTTAAAGGCAGTGCGTCCTGGTGCCACAGGGGGTGTAGTTTTCAATCGATAGCGTATGACACCACACTTATAAATGAACTATGTAGTCTTACGTGACTGCGAGGACATCAGGTAGTGAACACGAACCAACACTGGGGACGAGACAAAGACTGAGCAAGGATTCCTGAGGGTCACACAGTCTGAGAGAGGGGGATCCCATGTGCTGAGAAACTTCTCCTGAGTTCGAGGGGTCATTAAACAGGTAGGTTGTTAAGTGAGGAGTGGCTGTACTAAGTCAGAGTATGAACAAACCTCCTAGTGAGTAAGACTGTGGTCAAGATCCTAAATGGGGGAGAACCGATGGTGATAACATTCTTTCTTTCTTTTTTTCCTTTGGTTTTTGTCCTTGCTCTATTTCCGGGAGCAGGAAACAGGCATGGTAGTGGCAGGCCCTGGAGAAGGTCTGGGTCAGTGGGTGGCTGCCCTTCAGAAATGTTTATTTCCTCTTGACACTGCAAGACTCCAGATGGCAGAGGGGAGGAGGCGTGGAGAGGAAGAGCTCTTCAAAGCAACGAGTCTAGGTGGCAAGTGAATGTAGCCTTTTAAGGTGACTGTCACCCCAAGAAAATGCCTCTGCTCACTCAAAATCACCAGTTCAGTCAGAATTTCTCATTTTGGTTAGTATTTAGGACAGCCTCTTCTGTCCCTAAACCATAAATTATTCATATATGGCAAGAGACTATCTGTGAGTATTTCTTCTGTTTCTCTTTATTGCCACACTCCTCCTCAAGTCCCACGTCTTCAAATGAACCTTACCTGTCCTTTGCCACCTTTCTGTGGTGCGGTGTCATGTAACAGCGAAAGCACAGACTTGGTTGGTGGCTGTCCTACGTTTGATTCCTGGCTCTGCCACTAACCTGCTGTGTGGCACTGGACAATCTTTTTGATTCTAGTTTCCCAGCTTTAAAATGATGCAGAATTGTAATGGAACTCAAATTATGTGACATGAGTAGAAAATAGTAACAGCTGACCATTGAATTCTTAATACAGGGTCTGGCAGAAGTAATGCCCATTTTTATTTACAAAATCATAAGCATGTATGGTTATGATTTCGTAATAAAATCATCACTCAAGTGCAGGCGTTACTTCTGCCAGACCCTGTATAAAATCACAAAATAAAACACTAAATGCTTACAATGCACACATGTACCATATTTTCCGTGTATAAGACCACCCCTACTTTTCTAACCTAACATTAAGAAATCAATATCAACCAGTTACTTCCATGCATAAGACGGCCCCCAGTTTTGGTCTAACAATTTTAGACAAAGCATTGTCTTACACATGGAAAAATTCGGGACTTATTCCTAAAAACAGTCACGGTAAGCTTGCTTCTAGACAGCTCTCACGGCCCTCACCCCTGACGTTACTTCTGTGATTATGTTACATTATGTGGCCAATGGGATTTTGAAGATGTAACTAAGATGACGAGTCAGGTTACCCAGGTGGGCCTGGCTGTTATACTTACGTAATCACATGAGTACCTTAAAGGCAGAAAGTTTTCTCGGGCTGTTGGCAAAAGAGGAGGTCAGAAAGATTTGAAGCATGAGAAAGACTCAGTGCAGTTGCTGCTTTGAAGATGGGGTGGCAGGGGTGGGGACAGAGGTCACACGAGGAAGAGCCTGGGCAACTTCCAGGAGCAGAGGGCCAGTCCCATGGCTGACAACTGACAAGAAGCAAGGGCCTCAGACCTACAGCTGCAAGGACTGGATCCTGCTCCAACCTGAATGAGTTTGGAAGGAGATTCTTTCTAGAGCCTCCAGATCAGAGCCCAGCTGGCTGGATCTTTGTGTGTGTGTGTGTGTGTGTGTGTGTGTGTGTGTGTGTGTAGTTCCCTGGCTGGGAATCGAACCCAGGCCACAGTGTTGACAGCGCCAGCGCCGAAACCTTAAGCCACTACACCACCAGGGAACTCCCTTGGCTGGATCTTGGCTTCAGCCTTGGAGTTTCTAAGCAGAGAACCCAATTGATCCCACCCAGACTTCTAACCCACAGAACCACAGCAAGATAACAAATGAATGTTGCTTTAAGATGCTGAGCTGTGACAGCAATAGAAAACTAATACAAGCCACATATAGTAGCTACCTTTATTATTATGCTCATGGTGCAAAGAGGAAACTGAAGGACAGACGAGTGAAATCACTTGCCTTTAAATATCAGAAGAGGGATGTAAATGGAGGTCGTCTGTCCCCAGAGCCCGTGCTCTAACGTAGGGACACAGTGCCTGAGACATTTGTAGGTACTATTTGCATATTAGTTTCCCCTTCCTTTTTAGTGTAGGCTAGAGAGCACCTAGCTGCCATATTTTTCGATGGTGCTGCTGAGGGTTATCTGGTACTGTGGCAAGTTCTGGATACAGGTAGCACACTGGGAGCATTAGTTTCACTCGTGGGAGGAGGTCTTTACATATTATAACGAACCTGAATATTTCACAGCCTAGAATGCAAAAGATAAAACCAGACATTCCCAAGAAACTTAGTTTTTGATAATCTCTTTACTGAGAAAAATACTTGACTGGAAGTTTGAGAAGCACTGAGCTGACATATTTAAACTAATCTAACGCCCCTCCTTCCCATTTTATTCATTAATTCACAGCGAGTTTGCTATAGCAGCTAGAATTCTGAAACGAGAACCAGGAAATCTGGACCCAGCTATTCATCACCATCTATCCAACCATCCTCCGTCTTCTAATCATTCAGTCAAACAATCATTTATAGGATGCTTCCTATATACCTGGAGGGTCTCTAATACAACCTGACTTGATGAAGTATTACGAACTTTTCCAGTTCTGTTTCCTTGCCTGTGAAGTAAGGTGACTCGACAAAACTGTCTCTAGGGTCTCTGTCACCAGTCTAATGCTTTTACAGTTCTTGTATGAGCCGACCTCTGGATTTCACAAGGGAGGCAATGTTTCTCAAAGTCCAGACTGGGTACTGCTTGCATTGGAAGCTCTTCGAGTGACTAATAAAAAAGCAGAATCTGTTTTCAAAGAGGCTCTTCAGGACTTCTGGTTTTAAACAAACTCTCCAGATTATTCTTATGCACACTAAAGTTTGAGATGTACAGCTACAGGGATGCAACATAAATATATGACATAAGTCCTGTGTCCTAAAAGTATCTATCTCCCTTATTAAAAGACAAGCCTTACAGGTTTGGAAAGAACACCAGGGCCACACCTATCTGCATCAGTCTCTCAGCCATGCCCATCTTCCCCAACCCCAGTACCCCACGCCAGCATCGGCCTGGGAGGGAGCTGTGACAGATTATGGAGCGTTTCTGGCCTAGCCCCCTGTGTCTACAGTCACCTTTCCCCTACGGGGGCTCACCTGTGTGTGCCTCTTTCAATAGCAGGGGTTAATGGGGTAACAGGAGTGGGAGGTGTCCTTCCTGGCTGCAGGAGCCTTTTCCTGAAGGCTCCTGGGTGGGGCTGGCTCAGGCCGGTGGGGAGCCCTTCTGGGCAGCTGGTGCCTTGCAGCAGGGACTCCCCGGGTTAGGCAGCGCCCGGATGCAGCGCCCCTTGCACTTGCATTGGCACGGAGACGGGGAAACTGGGGAAGTGGGTCAACCCGGCAGGCCCGCAGGAGCAGACCCTCCCCTGCCTTGGCTTCCCGCTCTCCCGCTGAGCGTAAGGCCGCGGCTCCAACCGAGCGCTGTCGCCGGAGCGTCGGTGCCCAGGACCGGGCCGGCGGGTGCCTGCGCCGCGGCGCTCTGCCTGCCGGCCGCCCGCCCGTGCCCGCGCTCGGCCGCCGGCCCTGCCGCGCCGTTGGCCCTCCCGCCACCCCCTCGGCGGGGCCCTTCCCTCACTATGGTAATACTGACATTCAGCGGGAAAGGCTAGCGAGCACGGCTGCGCCCCGGCTCCCGCAGCGCGGGAGTCTCGGTCGGCGAACGGGGCTGCGTGCACCCTGCACCCCGGAGCTGCGGCGGGCGGGCAGGCAGCAGGCGCGCTCGCTCCGCCGCCCTCGGCCCCCGGCCGCTGCGGGGCAGCCCCCCAGCCACGCTCCTGAGGGCGAGACCTCGCGGCTCGGGCTCCTGCGCGGGTACAGGACCGGCACAGCGCTCCTGGAGGGACCCTGCCTTGCTGCTTGTATATGGCAAAGTTTCTCGTCGAGCTCCTGGGCTGCACGTTGCCGAGCAAGGGCGCCTCTCCCATGTTTGAGGTAGGTGGAGGGTGTGTCCCCGCAGCGACCGCTCTCGGCGGTGGCGGGCAACCCCGGACCGGGGCCCTGGGGTCCCCAGGAGTTGACAGGTGTGCAGTCTCGCTTGCCTGGTTTCCACCTGGATGTCTGGGGTGGGGCAGGGAGAGGACGGCGGGGAGGAGACCGGAAGCCTGCCTTCTTGCCTCCCTGGATCTCATTGAATCTCTCCCCCCGCCCCCTTTCTTCCCTAGTTGGCAGGCAAACGAACACATTTCTGTCAATCTGGACGAGTATTCAGAGTTGATCTTCACCTCAAATGCCAGTCATATCTGAAAATGAGCAGGATCCTGCAGTCCCTCTCTGCTGCCTACTTTTTGTTTCTTCCCTTTCCCTTTTACTCTGAAAACATAATTAACAGTAAAATCGTTAGGTCAGAGGTTTCTACCTTTCCGCCTTCTCCAACTACAGCCCCGCCCCCCAACCTCCAGCACACCGCAGACTCAAAAAGTTCACTCATGTCTGCTTCTGTGAGTGAGCTACGGGGGGGATGAGAAGGGTTAACGTAGGATTTGCCAAATCAGGTGAACAAATTGCAGTAGTGAAGGCAGGTACATCTAATTGCTCACCTCTGCATGAGATGGCAATGTTGCTGCTGTAAGCATCTCGGCAAGCAGTTGTCTGTGAGCAGGCTGGCTTGCTTGTCTTCTTCGTGGGGAATGGTGGCACCAACTTTTTAAATAGGAAATCTGTATTGACCACGTATCGCTGTGCACAGTCCCTCCCTTACCCCTTCAATGTGGACTGTCCTTTGTCTCTATGCATCCATCCTCTCCCGACAGGCTGCCTGACAGCTGGGCCTGGACCAGAGGGTTTTGGCGGTGGCCCTGGCCAGGTTACCCAGTGCTGCAGTGTGTGCTTGCACAGCACTCCTCACTCAGTCCCAGGGCCTGCCCGCTTTCCCTGCCAGCCTCAGGGCTGCTCCAGGAGCTGCCTCAGCCCTGTCTTCTGCAGTTTCCCAGCTGGCCAGAGAGAGCAGAACTTGGTCTCGTCTCTCCTGGGTGCAGGATCTTGTCCTTCAGGGAAGCAGCTTTTTTTTTTTTTGCTTTTTGGTGTGTGGGTAGTTCCCTGACTGGGAATCGAACCCAGGCCGCAGTGCTGACAAGCACCAGTGCCGAAGCCTTAAGCCACTACACCATCAGGGAACTCCCCTGGAAGCAGCTCTTGAGAATTTCAACCCTTAGTCTCTTCTCTCATGGCTTGTGCATCTCTTCTCACCTTTGGCAACTGTAGGTGTCTTACCTTCTGAGGTCCTATGGTCGCATTCCTTTGAGCTCCGATTGCCCAATGCATAATCTTGCTATGTGACAAATTGGTTTTTAAGCAGAGAGATCCCCAAAGTAGGTAGGCTGACCAGATGTCTCATTTCAAATGGTACGTACCGTCAGCCTAGTCTCACTGGGCTGAATTCAAGGTGTCAGTAGGCTGACCACATGTACCATTTGAAACGGGACAGTACCATTGTTTAAAATGGTACGTCTGGTCAGCCTAATAGTAGGCGATGAAGAGAAGCTGGGAAAACAAGAGGAGGCTGGGAGAAACCAGACTGAAATGCCTGAGCACTTGGTACCCTGGAATCTGAAAAATAATGAGGATCCTGAAAACGCCAAGTTTTCCAGGCCTGCAGCTAAAATGAGCTGTTTCCTTTGGGGTGCAACGTCTCTGCCCATTTCCTTCTCTGTGATGTAAATATTAGGTAGTATTTTGGAGGTCACTCAGGGCACCCAAGATACTTCTTTAAAATTACTTTTCTCTTTGGCTTTCTCTTCGCTTGTATTTGAATTTTTATTTTTAAATTACCCAAACCCTTGCCAAATGATTTTGGCTGTGTACTGCCTTTTGGTTGTATATTTCTGACTGTTTTATCCTCCAGCTAATGGATACCCCACCTTTATTTGTTAGAATGATTGGTTCTCAATCATTGCTTGTTGGAGGGAGCCGTAAGAATGAGTCAGAGACATGCTTAGGCAATGAAGAAAATGGGTGGCTGTTCTGTCTTTGAAGAGCTCCCGAGACAGGGAGTTCCCTAGTCCTTGGTAACTCCGCATATCTTGCTTCGTGTTATTTTCATCTAGAGGCAGAAGCAACTGTAGCAATTGCTCTCTCCTTTCTACACACGATTGGTTCAGTATTAGCTCAGTCATCTAAAAACACTCCACCGAAGTATCACTCGTCGTCTGTGCTGCTGGAGGAGTTCAGTGATCTTCCCTTCCCTACTTAAGCGGGAAAATCTGTGCCCAAAGAGGTGACCAACAGTCAGGAATGTGTTCTGAGGATGCTCTCTTCCCAGGGAATGACCGCTTTAAAACACTCTTACTCACAAATGAAGAGCAATTGTTGAGCTCTCAGCATCTGGGAGGGAGAGAAATGTATAGGAAAGATATTCTTAAACCTTTCTAAGTGTTCATTTCCTAAAAGTGAAAGTGCTAGAATCTGAGAAATTTTAGGCAACTTTTCATTTCCACCAAATGCTCTCAGTCCAACTTTGGAGGTTACCTTTAGTTTCAGGGAGGTCAGGGGAAGAGAGGAATGTTTTCACAATGAATGCTGTTTGGTTTCATTTTGCCTAGGAGTGGCCAAAATGTAGTTTCTTCCTACACAGGCCAGTTAGATTTGCACTGAGGAAAAGAGGACTGAATCATGACAGGACCCTTTGCTTGTCTGCAATTGTCCGATGAGGGAGAATGGGTGGCAGGTGATGAAGAACACGGGGCAAAAAGTCACTGTGCTTGAAAACTGGTTCCAACCGGAGCCTTGCTGTGTTGTCTTCAGGGGCTCAGGACAGATGGTGTGCATTTGAAACGGAGCATCTTCATGATCATTTTATTTAACTTATTTTTTCTTTGTGAAGTATTTTAAGTTTATAAACCAAGTCCGTGAGAAACAATTTTAACCTTTCAGGAAACAGAACCAAAAAAAAAAAAAAAAAAAAAAAAAAAAAAAAAAAAAAAAAAAAGGAAAAGAAAAAGAAAGGAAAACAGATGAGAAGTTTACCATAGCCATGGCAGTGCCCTGTGCACTGGGCTAGACTTTTGGAACAGTGTCGGTGCCACACCAAGGCAGAGCTCTTGTGGAAAGAGTGGGCTGGCTGTGCACGCTGGTGTCTACAAAGGTAGGACATTCTAAGCACGCAGGTCGGTGGTTTCAGACCCAGCAGGTCCTGCTTAGATGTGTCCTACAAGCTTAGATGGATGGCTGTGTGGCCCCAGCGCCCATTCCTTCCCCTTTAAGCTCTGACACGTTATGAACCTGTCCCCACCTCCAGCCTCGGGGTGGTGTCACACCAGGCCTTCGTGATAGTCAGTGATCAGTCTCCTGCCACTCCAGGACAGGAAGTGGCGGGAGGATCATCTAGTCAGAGGTGATAGCTTTTTCTACTTTCAGGTTCCTCTTTCCTTAGTCTCCCAACCTGTGTTTTTAATACTGCCATCATCCATCATCTGACCTGCTGGTGTACCTGTCAGAAGCCGAATCTCTTGGGCAGAACGTGTCTGGTCCTACAGAAGACGGACGTTCAGTTCCATGTCACGTTCCTGGATGTGGTCTCTAGAATTGTCACACCTCATGGATATTCTCCTCATTTCCACCTTCTGTTTTCTGTCTCTACCAGTGCTGCTGCCTAACTGTGACTAGAGCTTTATTTTAACTTATACATATAATGATAACTGTCATTCATGGCCTACTCTGGGTTCCGCATTATTCTCAGGGCATAATATACATGATTTCAGCTATTCTCCCAATAGCTTGAAGACATACATGTTAACAGCCATGTTTTACAGATGAGAAAGTTAGGGTTTAGAGAGTTTAAGTAAGTTGCTTCAGGTCACTCTAGTAATGCGTGCTAGAGTGAGGGTCTCAAAGTTCACCTGTATCCCTCGACTATGGTTATTTGGCATTTAGTTTTTGTCTTACTACATTTCTTGTCTTCTACCTCAGCTTCACTCCTAGGTCTACTCTTTCCCTTCCGAAGGAGGGAATGGAAACCCCATTCTTTCACCCCCACTATGTTACCCTTGGAATGGAGTGAGTATCCTACTCCTGGAAGTGTCCAATCGTCATGACCCTTTACAAAGAACTTCCATTTGCAGAGCATTTCCTGTGTGTTGTCCTCTTTTATTCCCCAGTCACATTATGAGGTGAGTTGTATTGTCATCCCTGTTTTGGAGGTGAGGAAGCCAAGACTCAGAGTCATTACGTGAATTGTCCAAGGTCTTTCACCTACCAAGGGTCTGATCTG
The DNA here is from genome assembly GCA_004026885.1 of Lyroderma lyra. Classification (NCBI taxonomy): domain Eukaryota; kingdom Metazoa; phylum Chordata; class Mammalia; order Chiroptera; family Megadermatidae; genus Lyroderma; species Lyroderma lyra. The sequence continues at coordinate 127,324 of PVJL010002656.1, forward strand.
GGACATAAATCCTGGACTCTGATTTCATAGTGCTTTGCTAGCCACCTACACTGGCTTCCCTGATCTTGTCCTGGGCTCTGATCTCTTTCTCATCCGTTCTAACTTTTGGATTATTGCCCAAGTCATCTTCCTTAATGGCCCAACTTGACACAGCACGTTTATATGCCCTGCATTCTTTGGTGGTTCACCATCGCAGGCACGTTCAGCAGGGTATTCAGTGCCCCTGGGCAGCATGCTTGCTACCCGACTTTCTCGTCTAGTCTCTCCTTCCTCCTGCTATCCTAGTATTCCAGCAGTTACTCCCGTTTCTTGATCACGTGCGCTCACCTCCAAGCTATTTCTCTGCCTAATATTCTCCTGTTGGTGCTCAGCTCAAATCTCACCTCCACGTGCATGCCCTTGGACAACATTTAGCCCTGTGCCCACAGGCCCACTGAATATTATTTGCGTTTGTTTCTATATAAGACTGTGGACAACTTTCTCTTGTAACTTCTCTATGCTTCCGTTTTCTGTCTTCCATGGGGATGATAGTGGTGCCAAATGCAGACCAGTCGATGCCTTGAAAGGACTTAAAATAGTGCTTAATATGTGGCCACTGCTGGGGCTCTTTCCTGTGTGTCTCTGACCTCTTTCACCTCAAGAAATAAGTATGCTTTCCTTCTACGCCACCCAGGAGAGTATTTTACACATAGTTTTGCATCAGACAAATGTCTGATGGATCGACTTGATCTTCCAATCCTGAACGTTCATGATTTTCTTTGCCCTTAAATTACTTGTTATCTGAAATTCAAATTTAAACAGCCGGCTGTATTTTGTACTTGCCAAATCTGGCAGCCTTATCTATCTTACCTTCCTCTTCCTCTTTTGGAGCCAGCTCCTGGAGTCCAAGTCCACGCAGCCTTGTCCCCATCTTTCCCTCTTTATAGCCCCTACTGTGTCTGAGATCCTTTCCCAGGCCACAGGAGCCACCTACAGGGAACTGTAGCTGGCCATGTCTCACCCCACTGCCTCACTAGTGTGGAAGTGCTGGAGTGAGCATCTTTCCACTCATGTCAGGGTTGAGACTGTATTAGTATGTGTTCACCAGTTCATTGAATCATTTGTTCGTTTAACAGATGTTATTAAGTGCTGGCTTTGTGCTCTGTGCCCCATGGAAGCCTTGCTAAGAAACATTCAAACTGTTTTGACTGTGACCACAGTAAGAAATGTATTTTACATTGCAACCCTGAATCCACATAGCTGTTTACACCTATATAACACTGAAATAAACTTTCAAGAATAATACTTTTCCTCATGACAGGGGATGTACTCTGATCTTTGCAGTTCTGTTCTTTCCTTTCCATTCCATTCTTTCCATTCTATTAAGAATGAAATGGGAGAAAGAAACATTGAATTGATTTCATAAGTTGTGACTCATGAAAAGCACTGCTAAGATTCTATTTTTATAGACCAATTTGTATTACTACCTCATTGTCCCAGTACTATACTTAGACCTGTTATAGTATACATTAGGAGATTTTTGTGGTCTATTTTGGGAAGCCAATCATCTTGCATAACATTATTTTTTGGTAGAAAATATTTTCAGTGTTTTAAATAACTAAGTTACCAAATAGCTTTGATAAATATCCTGCCTCTAAATTGGGCAAAAGGTTTGGCATATTATCTGAACCTATGTTATAACATGACTTTTTATTTTGAACACTGTACTCAAATTTCAATTTATTTCTCTCTTTGCATCCACTAATAATCAATGTGCTCCACTGGGTGGATTGACTCCCTGGGCTACATTTGATGGATCTTCCCATTTTTATGTTTTCATTTTCCCCAACCCTTTTCTTGTAAAGGAAGTTACACTTTCAAGCAGCTTTCCCCCCTCTAATTTCCCTGATAAAGATCTTGATTTTGTCCATTACAATGAGCTCCTTTTTTTAAATGAATCTTACACACTCTCATCCCATTGGTCATTTTGATAAGCTTCAACCATCTAAAGAATGAACCATGTGGTCAGGCTGTTGTGAAAACAAATAACTTGACTGAATATGGCTGTAACTTTTGTGATTGGATGTTGGTGGATGATCATAAGAGAGAAGTTGTCTTGGAGAATAATAGCTCCTGTTGCCACAGCTGGACTTTCTATCAGGGCCATTTGAATTATAAGCTGATGGATGCTGAGTTTGTCTTGTAAATGCACAATTCATTTTGTTTGAGGGCCAACTGAGTAGCTCTGCCACATCTGAGCCTTTGTATATACGCGGTCAACTCTACTTACCTTTTGTGTTAGCTGCTTTGAAACTCTGCATGTGATCCTAAATGCACGCATTTCATTTATAGGAATATTTGGTTCCATTATGATTACATCTGTCTAATGGCTTCTTGCTGAGAAACTGTTACATGAATTTTCCTTTTTTGTATTTTGATAAGAAAAGACTGGTGTTTTCATATCTCTCAAATGGCCAGTGCTGGCTGCATGTCATAGGGAGCAGGGATAGGAGCTTAACTCTTTGATTTATTTCCTTTTGCTTAGTTCTTTTCAATTTGTAATGGTGTTCTTGTATATTACGACTTTCTTTACTTTGCAAATCTTTGATGAAATACGATAGGTCCAGGAGTGACATTTATATTAGAGTAATTCTACCTAGGGTTACCTATTGAAATGACCAATAAATAAAATGACAAGTTTTACTTATCTGCATTTTGTGGTATGTAAAGACTGTGCTTTCTACACTTGGAGAGTCTTAAGTATATTCTAGGCCTATGAGGTCTTTCTGGGAAGTATCCAGCCATGCACTATGAGACATAGAGGCATTTGTGTCTGGATCTTTTTCCCGACAGCCCCATATTTCTCCAAACACCTGTATTAACAGTATTTTATGTCCCTTTCAAACATCTACATTTTCAAACCAAAATAGAGGACTCCTTACCCTCCCTGCAACCACCTGCAGCTCACTTCTCCTGTCCAGCTCATTAGCCAAGCACCACGGGTCTTCTTTTCACCTAGTAGCACACGGTGCCATCTTAGCTTGCTTGCTCTTCCTTTTCCTTCATGAACAACCTGTCAGTGACTCCAGCAGAGTCTGTTTTGCATTTGTCCTTTTCTTTTAACCCTTCTGATTTTTGTCCACTGGTCTGACAAACCTTTATTGAGTATGTACTATGACCAAGGCACAGTCGGGTATGTGGGGGATTTCACAATAGGCCTCCAATTGTTTGCTTCCCTAAAGTCTCCCTCCTCTCCATCTTTCCCCCCTGAATTTGCTGCTGGTCTACCACAGTGCCTTTGCATTGTCACTTCCCTACATCTACCCAACTTCCTATTTCCAAGGCTCAAGTCTCTAAATTCTGCCCAAGGGATTTCTAAGGTATTCTCTTAAGTGTCTCTCCCTGCCTAGACCACTTTGCTTCCCGCCACTGATTTTCTTCCATGGATCTTCACATGTCAAAAAGAAATTCTTGCCCCTGTGACATTGTTGTTTATGCTACTTGTTTATCTTGTAATATGATGACCTATTCTCTTTCTTTCTGTTTTTCTTAACTAAACCTAATCTTCAAGTCTATGGTAAAGACCCACTCAGCCTTTTCCGCAGTTTTCCTCAAAGTCACAGCAAAGAGGCTAAGAGTATCCAGACTGGAGACTCAGATACTTGGCTTCCAATCCTGGATCCCCCACTTAGCGATGTGCCCTTAAGTAAGTTATTTCTTTGTGTCTCACTTTTATTTTCCATGCAATTGGGATTACAATAGTAGCTATCTCATTGAGTTCTTATGAGGATTAAATAACATAATTCAACTAAAATACTTAGCATAGTGTCTGGCATGTAGTAACTGACAAATAATATATAACAATAATTATTTTTATTATTGTTGTTATTATTATATACTTTCACCTTGATCCCAATAACCCTGAACTATGTCTCTTCTTTGACTATCTTAGAAATACCTTACACTTCTCTGAATTCTCCACAATGCTAAGCACAATAGAGGGGCTCAATCCATACTTATTAATTTTGAATACATGCCATATACTGTTTTAGCAAAATCTGGGAACTAATTTATTTCTGTATATATTTAATTGCATTTCATGGAAATGTGACAGCCAAAGTCTTTTAGTGACTTTCTTCTAATCTATAGGATGTATTTTTATATTGATGCTAACGTAGGCTGCAGACGTAAAAATGATGATAATGTACTTTTACATACAACTCTGGCAGAAGCAGTATTTGAAAAATGTGGCAATTATAAATGCCATTTAAATCAAATTTAACTATAGATTGCAATATAATTAAACACAGGGTAATTTTTATTTTTTAGTTGGTTTGCAAACATGTGTCTTCAAAATAAGTCATGTGAAGCAAATTCATGCTCTTAAGTCAAGATTTGACTCATCAGACCTTTATGTGCCATGCTGTTGGTACAGAATTCTGGCTGGAAGACAGCTAGAGTATTCCAAAATTAATTTCCTCCAAAGAACAGTTACCCAGTGGGCTTCCTTATTGTATTTCCAGTGGGAAAAGGTGAGTAGTGGTGCCCTGCTTCCCTGGAAATTCTGCTGGATGGCCTGAAAACATGGGAATTCACTGTCTTAGAGATTATTTGAACTTGGCTGGAAGTCAAGTGAGGGCACCCACAGAGAGGCACATGAGACTGAAAACTGAAGAGCAGCAGTGCTGTGAACTGCAAAGACCCTGCACCAGGAGCCTTAAGATCTGAATTTTGAGGCTGGCTCATCTCCTCATTGGCTCAATGCAATTGAGGGAAATCACCTTACCTCTCGGACTGTCAATTTTCATAGCTCTAAAATGCAAGTATCAATATTTGATTTGCTTTACCCACAGAAGTGATGTGAAGCTCTGATGTGGTAAAAAAACATGAAAGTCCTTTCTCAAATGTCAAGCATTACACAAATATGAGTTGCCATTACTGATACTATAATAAAGAGGTCAGAAATATACGGTGCATGCTTGGCATCCTGGGCGTGCAGGAGCCTGCTGGTGAATGGACTGTTAGGGATGGTATGAATGGTAAAGACTACAAATACTCTTCTATTTGAAAGGTTGAGAAGGAAATATGAAGCAGTCATAATTTATAACTAGAGCTTTACCCCCTGTGCAATAACCTCTGGAATCTATTTATTTTCAGATTTACTTGGGGAATAAAGTATTTAAAAACTTCAACTAGGTATATGAATGAAATCCATCACCATGGGGAGGTAAGGGGTGGGGTGTGGAGTGGACATATAGGTATCAGTGACAGAAAGCACATTGCAAAGAGGGGCTGCTGGGCCAGACTCAGAAAGAGGGTCCGAGAAGCTGGGGTTGTAAACTGCAAAAACATATAGTGGTCATTGTTTGAACTCGCACCTCTTTCCGTCTGTCCCCTGAGCCTAGCTATCCTGTGCTAGAAAACAGAGCTTGACATAGGATGACTGTGCATATCTGCTATGGGCCCATTCAGAGAGTAGAGCTCAGAGGAGGGAGCCTTTTCAATGCATGCAAGCCCTGATGTTCCAGGCAGTGCAGTAATGGGTAGCTTGCTGCAGGAGCAGTACAAGCACCCGGGTAGCCTGGAGCCAGCTCTGTCCGATGGCTGCTGTGACTGGTTCAAGAGCTCACAAGATGTAATTTTCCCCAGAGGACACCCACTGATACCAAAGGAAGGAGGAGTCCTTGGAAGAGAATATGATATTCTGAGGGTAGGGGTGGAGTTATGAGACTAGCAAAATTGGGGGTAAGTGATAAGATGACTTCATTTGTAACCACATTTGGGTATATAAAATTCTTTTATATAATCTTGTGACTTTTCTTTTTTCCTATTTCATTCTTGAATTAATGTGAAATCTAACCCCTAACCGCCCCCCCCCCCAAACCTTTTTTTTTTTGGCCCTACAAGCTTACTCTTGATATTCATTTTGACCACATTTCATACACATTAAAATGTGTTGTGTGTCTGTTAGGAAAAAGTGGGGTAATGTGGGAGAGGTCAGATGCCCAGACAGCATCACACACAAACAGAAGGACATAACAGACACACCGTGATTTGCTCCTGGACAGGCCATGATGATCAGACCACATCATGATCAGTGGTTAAAATAGATCCAGACATCCCACTGATTTTATTTATCAACTTTTCTCCAAAAACCTTAAATGTACTTATATACGAGGGCTGTGTGGAACGTGGTATGAAAAATTGAGGCATGTAGGGCTGGATTTTTTTCTGGACAGCCCTCGTATGTACAGCCAAGTGCATGGGATACTTCTCCAGGGTTAACCATTTGGGCTTCCTTTCCCTTTGAGTTTCTCTTTTGCCCCCTCGCTCTTCTCCAGCTTAGGGAGGTCCTTTCTAAGAGTCTGTAGCAAAGCTGTGTGCGATTTTCATTTTTTCCATCTCACTCTGCAAATAGAAACTGATTTCATTTTTTCTCATGAATAAAGAAAGCGCACATCTGATTTCACAGGCCAGAAATAAATGATTGGAAAGCATCCAGCCAGGCCCTGGGGAAGCCCCTAAAATTATCCTCTGCCTTATGGACTATCCAGATTGTATGTGTGGCTAGGGATGATGTGGGAAGGAAAGCGGGATTTGGGAAATAAAATTTTCTCGGGCCCAGATGCTCTGAGTGAGTCAGATGGCTGGGTGAGTACCCTGATGCCGACTGTGATTTTTAGGAGTCCATTCGCTCAGTGCCAGGTTTGGATGTCCAGGCAGCTGGGCGAACCCTCTGGGGTTCCTAGTTAATGCCCCTCCCTCTCTCTGCATGTTGTGTGAACTTCCCTTATGTTTGAATAGTGTTTGAATAAATAGAAGGACTTCTCCTGGCTTACCTTGCATTGCATCTTTGGTTTGGAGTGTGGGTCAGAGTGACTAAGACGTATGCCCTTACTTAGCCGAGTTGATGGATAATAGAACTAATAACTGTTTTTTAGAATTTACCAAAACACCTTACATATAGAATTTTATTAGAAATGGAGAAACAGTAGAGGTTTATTTGGTTCTATTTACAGATGAAAAAAACTAAAGAACAGGGAATTAAAAATATTGGCTATTAGAAAACAGCTTGGGTCTAAAATTGTCCAACAGTCTTGCAGATAATAAAAATAATTTATCACCTTTTCCTATATGTCTTGTTCCTTAATATAATTAAGAAGATAACACTATAAAAACACCATCAACCGAAATCATCAATACGAAGTTCTTTGACAATCATAGAGTGGTACAAAAAGAAGGTTACATTATCTTACCTCAAATACGGTTTGGAACAACAGTGCAGGGTTTACCTAAATACCACAAAATAGTATTATTTAAAGGGGACATTCCATCCTTAGTAAATGTCCTTCCCATTTCTGGCCTTGCAGATGGACATGATAACCCCTGGGAACAGCTTTGATGATCTGTTTTCAAAGCTATTTCCAAGTTCTTGGTTCTACAAAATTAGCGTAAATCCCTCCTGCCTTCTCCCACCATACCCATCTCTTCCTTTGAGTTCTTTGTATCATTGGATGAAGAGCTCCCACCCTGTGAACTGTAGAAAACAAATAGATCTTTCTAGAGAAACCATGTCTAAGGGATAGCATGTTGGGGTGACTGCACAGGATTTTGTTATGAGGTGTCCTGCCCTGCTGGTGGCTGAGAGTATTATCAGTAGAAGAGACAATTTGACAAATTTTGTGGCATGGTGCTTTATAGATTTTGAAGTACCTTGACTGGAGCCTCTTAAACTGCTTTTGAAGCATTATCATCTCCATTTGACAGATCTGGAAGCTGAAGTTCAGAGAGATAAAGTGACTGTCCCAAGATAACTACAGCCAAAAAGTGATAGAGCTAGGACTTCAGCTCTAGCTCTTCTGTTCCCAAATTCTCCTGCTCTTTCTAGGGCGAGCTAAGTGCCAGCTGTGATGCTGTCACTGGTGCAAGGAAGCAACTGAGCCTCGCAGACATTAGTCATCTCCACAACGACTCCACCATAACCCAAGCAAAGGCATGGCATTCCCCACTGCCTGTGTCTGGTGATATTAAAGGCTGCCCTTCAATGCTTATCTTCCACAGTTTAAGTTAAATCTCTAGTCTGTCTCTTGTCACTTACTATTTGTGTGACCATAAGCCAGTTACTTAACTTCTCAACTGTTCAATGTCTTCATCTATAAAATGAGGACAGCGGTTTTTATGAGGATTAAATGAGGAAATACATGTAAAGTGTTAAGTGCTCTGTCTGGCAGCTAATTAACATTAGATGCTACCTTTCTTCTTTTTGTTTTCCACTTCATGATTGGGTTTGATTTATATTTTAGCCTGATTCTTTCTGCTTTAATTTTTTAGAGTGAGGTGGATTTAGGTGGACATGTGATAGCAGTGGAAAAGGCCTAAGAGAAAGCACCTACTATATACTTTGTCACTGGCCCACATGAAAATGAAATTAGATGCTGTAGCACTAGTGGTGATAAAATATTTGTTTGGTTATTTTTTATGGGTAAATAAACCAGTGTTTACTCACTTTTCTTGCTTGTTACATACTGTGCTATGCTTACTACTCACTGAATAAGTATTTATTTAATTGCAATTATGTCTTCTATTCATGTGTTTGGTGCTGTAAGGATGACAAAAGGAACAGCACACAGTCCCTGCTCCAAGTTTACTTGAAGAAGGTGGATTTCTAAACACAAAGACAGAGAACTATTCTGAGCTGAAGGCTGGTAGCAAACCACTATGCCTAGTCTGCAGAAAAGATTTCATGGGCTAACTCTTCTAGGATGTTTCCAAGTACTGTGGCAATCATTTAAAATGTTTTCCAAAAGAAAGAGTTGATTTCAGAAAAAATTCTGTTTTTTTTAGATTGATGCTATACATTGGCAGAATAAGCTATCATTTGTGGAAAGTTGGTACTTTTTAAGATATCAGCAATAATTAAAAATGGTGCAAAGGTAGGATTATGTTTGAGGTCACATCAGATGTAAAACCTTTTGGAAACTAGGCTCTTTATTGGACTTGCAGATTTTGTTTTGTAGTGCTTTAGGCAAGCAACTTTCCTTACATGTGAAATGCTCTAAATAAAAATATCTTACTGAGCTTTCATGCAGATTGCATGAAATATGATGTGAAAACACTTAGCACAGTCCCTGGCACATGGTGGCAACTATCCACTTTGTAATATAATTTTTTCTGTGTTGAGGAAAATATTCCTTACCTTTTCTAAACCTGAGGTTTAATTTAAGTCCTCCTTTGAAGAGCCTCTACTCCTGTTACCAGTTTTATTTTGCTATCCTCTGGGCATTTCAATATTTCTGCAGCTCAGCATGGTTTTACATGCACAGCACATCAAAGAGTTAATCGTGCTATGCTCCAGCATTTCTGGTTTGCTGGAGCTATTTAATCAGACAAATCACCGTGGCTCTTTTTGTGCATCTCATTGATGTCCAAAGCAACTAATTAGAGAGAGGGAGTATAGAAAATCGATCTTTACTAACATTGACATTTCTTCCCATTTAAGCAATTGGTTTGCTTACATTCTTTGTGAAAACCTGTTGAGATCTAAATTTATCCCAGATGACGACATTAGAGGTTCTAATAAGTTCTTGGTGTTAGAATAAAGAGTATTTGAACCTTAAATACATAGAATTTGGAAGAGATCCAGCACATTACAGGAACTCACTAGACAAGTAGTTTGTACTCATGACACTGTTAAAGAAGCTTCGGGCAAAGTATGACTCTTGGAGAATCTAGCCTTAGAAGGAAGGGGATTGTGTTCGATATTTTCCTTTGCACCTCTGGTTCTTGACCTTTCTTCACTCTGTACTCCAGAAAGCTGACCTGTATGGAATATATCTACAAGGTTCCCTTGGCCTCAGCTTCTAATTGGGTTTGGCCAATGGGAAGCATTGCTTAGAGACTAGAGACAGAAGAGCCTGTGAGGGCAAGATGTTTGTCACTCCAACTCCCTATTTGCAAGGTCACCATGAGCTGGCAGTGTCCTTCTGCCTAAAATCACAGCTCTTGTAAAGTGGTTCTCTCCACCTAACCTGTGTCTAGCTTGTTCTCCTTTTCCTGCTACTTTAGCAGGGATAATTGGGCATAGTACTAGCCCCAAGATACTGTACCATGCCTTGTAGTTTTTCTTACACGCTTCTTGTATCTTTGTAAATAGTCAAGATTTACTGAACTTTTCTTAAATTACCCAACTTGAATATGTCATCTGTTTCCTACTAGAACTGGAATGATAGAAGAACAAGAGCAACTTCTTCTTGGAGATCAAAGTGACCATCTGAATTATTGGTTTGTAAAACATTCTGCCAGTTCATAAAAATGCTGTATGCTTCAATACATATTCAAGTAAAAGTGCATGAATTCACAAGAGTGGTATGTAATGGGATGGTTGGAGTTGTTGTGATTTGTGGTTACACAGAATGTCATTTGGGTCCAATGAACATATTGTTAGAACTTCAGTAAGTGCCAGCATCTTCAATGAGTAGAAATGACGTGGAATGCTGAATGCATTGGATCTCACCTTCTTGATTTGCACATGAGGAATCTGAGTCATCAAGAAGTTAGCTGAGCTGCCCAAAGTTAGATGGTTAGTATTTGGCAAAGATGGTTCTTGATCCACAAGAGGCTAGTGGTTGTTTTAGTGCTCTCTAAATTGTGGAAAACAGTTAAATTTAGTTTTCATAAAACAAAGTGCATGAAATTGACTTTAATTGGTCAGCTTGCAATGAACTAGAAATGTGCTTGAGGGTGGTATGGTGGGTTTTATTTGTTGTTAGACAGAAAATTAAATGCAAGTGAGGCATTTCACTTTGCAGTAATTCATCTGTCACATCAGCTTAGCCAAATAGAATGTTACGAGGGTGTTCATACTGTAGGAGATGAACCTTAGAATTTGTCCATTCATGAGGGATTTTTTTTGCTGTATAGTACTTTTAGTTTTAGAAAACATGATTTATACTTGGGTTGAATGATAAGTTAATTATAAAAATACTCAGAAAACAATCCTAATCTCCTAATATATTTCATTATTAAAAGAGTTTTTGAAGAGTTGATCTCTTCTCACTATTTTACACCAGATAAATATTTGATTTACTATTGTGTATGAGGTGTGTACCCTGAGAATTGGAGTAGTAGTTACATGGAAGGTGTCAATGTTTCTGCCCTTAAGATAATGATGGTTTAATACAAGGGATAAGGGATAGAGATTATATCCAAATTGGAAAATAAGCAGGATAAAATTTTCTGCTTAAGTCAACTGTTAGGAGGATCTACAAGATAACCCCTTCAATTAAAGTGTAAGCCCCTGAAGTCAAGGATGTAAACTTACAGTTCTTTCATAGTCTCTTCTACCTCTTTATATAGTGGGCAGGGAAAATAATAATTACTTAGTAAATATTTGACAAATAAATAAATGAAATCACAATAGATGTTCTATAGTATTTCAAGAATAAGAATGGGAGTTTCATTTAACCTATTGTTTTATCCAGTTCATATTTGCTAGGCTAAATGGCTCACACATTGGGAATATTACTTTGCTATACATTATATGTAAGTGTCATGACAATTTTTTTCTATTTAGGCTTGCCTATAGAAAAATTGGATTGTCTATTCAATATTATCTTTTTAATAAATTAAAAAGTGAAACTGTTTAGGTAAACAAATCAATAATAGGATGACTTAAATCAATTTTACTATGAAACGTTATCAATTTTCTTGTACATAAAACCTTGAAAATTAGCAAATATAAGCTGTTTATTGGCTTCAGTTTTTGTTCTTTGATACTGATCCATAAGAGCAGTGACTCACACAGCTAAATGTGTTAGTTTTCTTTGCACTTTTGTAGTGCACTAAGATACTCTTTGCTCTCATTCTGCTTTCCTGGAAAATGCTGCACATTACTGTATTACATAAATATTTTACAACTTTGTATCAAGTTTTTCTTTGTGTATACAAAATATATGCCATTCCCTTTAAAATGTCATAGAAATGGGTCCTTGTTTTTTTTTAAATACCATCATTGGCTGAATTATTTTTGGAATGGTGGAGTTTTAAGGAAAACAGATCAGTTGAAAAGATACTGATCAACTATATGCTCACCCAGATGTAAAAATTAAATTTTTGTAATGACATTTTCTCCAAATAGAAAGTTACACCATAGCCCTCTAGGGTACATATTCAATGGTCCTTATTTACTCATCCCATCAAGTTAGTTCTCTTCCTCATTGGATCCAAGGTGGAGGGATACAAATCTGATGGGTTTCAGGACTCAGATTGGGCCATAGCTGTGAATGGGTGGAGTCTCTTGTTTACTGCAAAAATCTGTCCTATTTTCCTTCTTTCTTCCTTCCAGAATGGTAGGACCAGGGAAAACTTTCACTTGTGAAAATGTACAGCTAACTCTTTTCCTTCTATATTGTGAGAGTAGAAAGCTGTTTCTCAGAAGAGGTCCCACAAGCTTTCTTATTATCTCTAGATTCACTCTCTTCATTCCACACTGTAATCAATGTGGAGCTACTGTTGTAGCAATAAGCTGAATATTATTATACAGTGAGTAGAACTGTGTTTATTTCTTCACTGTTGTATCCCCTGGACATAGCAATATTTCCCTAATAGCAGGCTTGTGTGACTAATATAGGGATGAATAAATGTATAAAACTACACCATACCTTTTCACAGACTTCCCTTTCCCCCTATCACCAAGGAAATTTGAAAAACATTCTGTTTCATAAGTGTAAATACTTATGGACATAAGATACATTTTTGATGGTCTCCTTTTACTTGCCTTGAAGACTTGCAGATTTGACTTTCATATTAATATGACTACATTTTCTTTCAAGTATTGAGAATGGATAAGAAGACATATTAACATCATTTAATATGGTTTTCCCTTCTCTGGGGAACCCACTGCACCCTAAAATATTTTAGGATGACATTGATTGTAAATTCTAATATATTATGATAGCAAATTTAACATTATTTAAATTGATTAAATTATTTCTTTATGCCAGACATTTTTAGTTGATGTAGTTGAAAATGTTCATTTTTTTAAAGTTACTAGTATCATTTAATTGATGAACCACAAAAGCATAAATTTAATGTAATTCTACATATTTTGAAGTATTGCTTGTATAAATCTTCAATTTCTATTAATTGGAGCATTCAGACAATAAATACAGAGATTTTCTTTACAAGGCAAATTGTTATATTTCAGGATGTCTACCATATTGAAAGGTGGTTATGAAAAATGAAAATGGAAAATTTCATTATTATTATAAATACCACATTGACTTGAAAGAGTAAAATTATCCGTGGACTTTTTTGTACAATCACTTATAAAACACTATTACTGGCTTTTCTACTTGAGTCGGCGGTGTCCGTTGTGTCCGGGCCTACTTGTAACTGTCCATGGTGCTGAAAGCATATTGTTAAAATGATGGCGACATGAGAAAATTTTAGACTAATCCTCTAACTTTTAATGAAAAATTATAGAGAGCCGAATGCACTTACCTGATTTGATACAGCTTGTAATGTATTATTAGGACAAGAGTTCATGTACTCCTACTAGAGTTAAATGCACAGAACTCCCAGGTTCAATTTGAACTTATTATACAACAAGTTGACAATGCACTGTAGAATTGTATGCCTGAAATCTATGTAATCCTTGCTAACAGATGTCACCCCAATAAGTCTAACAATAAAAATAAATTTAAAAATTAAAAAAACAGACACTGTATAATGAGTCTTCATAAACCCTTTGGATACAGGAAGATATGTAGAGTTGTTTTCTTTATTAGGTATACTGAGGAAATTTCATCAGTAACCAACTAGTGAGGGCTTTAAATCCTGTTTGAAAAGAAAAAATTAAGAACATTCTTAATCTTTCTTGCCTTTGGGTCTTTTGAAAGCCTTCTTAAAATTCTGACTAACTTTGGAGTACTTTCCAAAGATGCACAATTACCTCATTATCTTAAGACTAAATATTTCAATTCAGTATCAACTCGTGGTTTAAATAAAAAACATTTGGGAAAGGTAGCAAGATTTAAAAGATTAGATCTTGAGACTACTAGGTAAAAGTTCTGAGCTAACATATTAGCTATCTGTGTAAATTAAGTTTAGAAGAGTTTTATCTGGTAAGATTTTATTTCTCTTCCCAATAGTTTGAGATGATGCTTAGTATATTCTTGCACCTTGGATTGCTAATTTTATCTTCCCCATGACTTTTTGTCTTGGTTTGACTATCTTTTGGAAACATTTGAAATGTTTTGGTACTTCCTTTGAAAAGTTAATATTACTGTGTTTTATTTAGAATATAGGGAAACTTTTAGAATAATTTGAATGTATCTATAAGGAAAATAGCAAAACAGAAAACAAACAAACAAAAAACAAACAAAAAACCAAAAAAACCAACCAACCAACCCCCACCCCCCCAAAACCTCATCCCTTAAATCATGTCTGGGCAGACTTTTTCAGGGCAAGAGCTACTTCTCTATGTGTCATGGTCCACTAGCTATTCATTTTATTATTCAGGCAGTCATCCTAAAGTGGCTTGGTGGTCCACCAGTGGATTGTGATAGACGTCTTGTCCAGGCCTGCCTTAAATTAAACCTATGTATTCATTCTGTTATATTATGTAAGTGTGTACTATTTGCTCATAACTATACTAGGAAAAATGAATTTATGACATTGTCCTGGCTTATCCTTCTTACCCTGTAACTTAGTTTGCTTAAAAATGAACACTCCTTATTTTTTAAAAAAAACTTTATTGGAGTATACTTGATGTATAGTAATTTGCTATGAAGGTGTACAATTGCTGTAAAGTATACAACTTGATAGGTTTTGACATATGCATACACATGTGAAATGATCATAATCAAGAAAATGAACACATTTAGCACCCCCCAAACCTTTCTTGTGTCCTTTTATAATCTCTCCCCTCTCCCCTCAGGCAACCACAGGTTTGTCTTTGGTCTTTCAAAGTGACTTTGCATTTTCCCGAATTTTATATCAGTGGAACCACACGGTTTGTACTCATTTTTCTGATGTTTATGCTTGTTTCTTGGTTTCTTTGTTCCTTCATTTTCTTCTGCTCGGTGTTGGTTTCTATGCATTAAGTAAATTAGCTATCTCTCTGAGTCTCGAAGAAGTGACCTCATGTAGGATATGAATCTTATCATTCAACCCTGCCTTTGTTCTTGGTTATCTCTTTGCGATTGTCCAAGCAGCCTACGTTGTTTTTAGTGGGACCCAAGTAGTTGAGGGTGTGCCAAGACTTGTCAGTGTCCCAAAGGGGAGGATCTCAGTCAGCACTTAGATTCAGGCTGAATGGAAGCCAGACCTTCAGGGAGCAGCTTTTAAAGTATGCAAATATACCTCTTTCAGGAAAAGACTGGGAGCTGGGTATTTCTGTCTTCTCCCTCTGCAATGAGTTTGTACTAATTTTTGTCTCGCCTCTTTCTCTCATGATTTTGTGATTAATTTATTTTATTGTTGTAAAGTTATTCGTTCATTATTTTTCTGAGTATTTTATTATATAGATATGCCATTACTGATTTATTCATTCACCTGTTGACATTTGGATTCTTTACAGTTTTTGGCTCTTACAAATAAAGTTGCTATAAATATTCATGTACAAGTAGATATGTACTTTCTTTTCTCTTGGGTAATACCTAGATGTGGAATGGCTGGGCCATATGGTAGGTGTATGCTTATTGTTTAAGAAATTGCCAAACTGTTTTCCAAAGTGGTTTGCCCATTTTACATTCCCATTAGTAGTGTATGACTTTTCTAGTTTCTCTACATCCTCACTAGAACGTGATATGTTCAGCCTTTTTAATTTTAGTCATTCTAATAGGCTTGTAGAGGTATCTCATTGTGGCTTTAGTTTATAGTTCCCTGATGACTAATGATGGTGAACAGTCTATCATGGTTTATTTGCCATCCTTGTATTTTCTTTGATGAAGTGTTTGTTCAAGTCATTTGCCCATTTTGATTTTTCCTTATTATTAAAATTTCAGAGTTCCTTTTTTTTTTTTATTCTGGATACAAGTACTTTATCAGATAAATGATTTAAAAGTATTTTCTACTCATCTGTGGCTTGTCTTTTCATCCTCCTAACAGTGTCTTTTGATAAGAAGTTTTAAATTTTTATGAATTTCAATTTATCGTGTTTCCTTTTGTTGATCCTGCATTTGATGTTATATCTAAGAAATATTTATTTAATCCAAAAATCACAAGAATTTTCTCCTATATTTTTTATAGAAAATTTCCAATTTTACATTGATGCATTTGGAATTAATTGTTGCACATAGTTTGAGATATGGATCAAAGTTATATTTTTTGGAGGGTTCTTGTGTATCATTATTCCCACCATTTATTGATATCCTTTCTCCATCAAATTGCCTTTTTCTGTTTGTCAAAAATTAGTTGTCTTTGGGAACTCTCTGTACTTTCACTCAACTTTGTTGTGAACCTAAATCTATTCTGTAAAAAAATCTATTAAAAAAAAAGCAAAAGAGGCAAAAGCAAAAAAAAATTATTTCACATAACATAAGCCTAATTCTGGGCTCTTTACTGTTTTCCATTGATTTATCTTTGCACCAGTACCACACTGCCTCAATTGCAGTAAGTCTTGAAATCAGATCCTTTCACTTTGCTATTCTTTTTCAAAGTTGTTTTGGCTATTCTAGCTTCCTTCCATTTTTGTGTGCATTTTAGAATCAACTTAACAATTTCTACAAAAAAGCATGCTAGAATTTTGTTTTTGTGTTTTATTTTGGAATGCAGTTTTGTTACTTAGAAGCAGATTATTTCTTTCAGGTCTTATTTTAAAGACTTGTTAGGTTCACCTAGAAGTGTACTTTTTTAGGGCTAATTATTCCCCACTTCTGAGGCAGCACTTAGAAATCTGGGTACTTGGCCCAGCAACTCAGGCATTATGGTGTTTTCCTGTCTGCCCTGTGGGGACCAACACTATTTCCAGTTCTAGGTAAACTCTAGGTATTGTTCTTTGTAATCCTTTCAGGTGCTTCTTTCCCTAGCCTCAGATGTTTCCTCTCATTCATGTGTAAATCACTACCCTGATCACTTTTTTTTTTTTTTTTAGAGATCCTCTGTAGATCTCTGGAGTCCTCCATGAAATCTCTCCTCTTTGGTACCTGTGCAAATTTTTGTTGCCTTGGTCTCTCTAGGCTCTCAACTGTCTTTTCAACCCAGGGAGTCAGCTAAATTTCTTCTGGATTCCTCTCTCTGGACTGAAACCTGGAAACTGTCTTAAGGCATACACTGACACAATGATTCTGAAGACACTGTCTTGAGAAGCATTCTTTTATATATTTTGTTTATTTTTTTGGTGCTTTCAGGCAGGTGGGTAAGTTTGGGCTGTGTTACTTTAAATACTCTTACTATAGTTGGGGAATAATTATATGCTAAACTATGTGCTAGATAGAATAAATATACTGTAGGAATCAAGTAGAAGTAATTTCTAGAGTGATACAAGAAAGATACATAGAAGAACAGAACTGGTATTTGAAGGCTAAGTATGATTCGGATATATACAATGGAAGTACCATATTCCTGCAGTCAGAAATAGTCCTTCTCTCACCACAAAAGAACCATGGAAACATGAATGAGCAAAATCTCTGTTGTGTACTATTTTAGGTAACTGTTCTATGTATTTATCTCAGGGAAATCTTTTTTTTTTTTGCTTATCCATGTTTTTTAAATGGAAACTATTAAGAGATACAATGGAATGTAAAGTTTGCACATTTGGCAATATGTTGTTTATAATACCAGGTTTTTATTTTCAACATAAAGTTATTTTACTATATGAGTTTTTATTATAAATAATAAACAAGTGTTAAATAGATAGGTTTTGGAATCAAGCAGATCTGGATTTGAATCCTGGCTCTGCTATTTTTTATTAGCTGTGTTTCCTTAGGCCAGTTACTTTTCTCAGTTTCCTAGTTTCCTCATTTTAAAACAGGGATAAGGATAGTTGCTACTAGGATTAAGTGAGATCATTCATGTAAAGTACTTGGAATAGAGCCTGGAACAGATTGAACACTCAATAAATGTTGGTTGCTATTATATGTTATACTATGAAAGTGGAATGGCAGTTGCATTAAAATATTTTATGATATTCATCCTTCTGATGTAAACTATCCATTTGTTCTTCTCTTAGACTTTTATAGGTAATAAGAAAAAACTATTGAAGTGTAATCTTCTACTATTTCGTAAGTTTCATTTTATTTAGTGTCTCAATCATTGCACACATAATAACAAACATCTGGATAAAAATTGAAAAAGCATTAGATTTGGATGACTGGGTTCACATCTATGGCTGTGCTGGATTGACCAGATGACCTAGACTGAGTTAACTGTATTTATGTGTTCCCCTCCCCAACGTGTTTTCTGGACCATTTCTATGTTTTCTTTCTTTCTATCTTTCTTTTCTTTTCTCTCTCTCTCTCTCTTTTTTTCTCTCTCATCTCTGTCCTGCTCAAGTTGGCATGTCCTTCCAGCAGTTCATCCTTTGTAGGTTTTGTTCTGGCAGGGAGCTTTGGCTGGATAGTTTTAGAGTTTGTAGGAACCAAGCTCCTCCAGCCCCTCAGACCTTACTGAGAACCTCCTGCACTACGAATGGGAATGGACTAAGTTCTAAAGTTGCAGCCATTGTCCTCCCATTGACCCACTGTGTTTTCCTGTGAGCACTTGTTGGCAATTTGGGGGTTTTCCTGTTCTTGATCCATCATACCCTCTTTGCTTCTTTCTCTGTCCTCCTACTGGGTCTTATGGCTGCTGGTAGTTTATCTCCATCTGCTTATATTTTCAGGTTCCTGGGGAAATCTTATCAGTTATTTGTCACCATTTGATGTGAATATTGTTCATAAGTTTTTGGTTTTGGTATCCTAGTTGTTCTATTGTTTTCAGGGGAGAACTTGGTGAGATTTAATACTAGATAGTGGCTGCCATCATATTCCCAGAACTCCTCCCTGATAAGTTTTTCACATTTATCTCCCCATTTGAGATAGAGCCAACAGTTTTCTGGAAGCTCTGACCCAAAGGTTAATGAAATGGAAACTAGATTTTGATAAAAGAAACTGGCCTAGCTGGAGGTGGCTTGCTAGTGGGGTTCTCTTAATGCAGGCATTTAATTTTTTTGGATGGCTCTGTCTGTGGCTTAATATCTATCACTTCCTCATTATTTAATTTGCAAATATGATGATAGTGTATATATAATTTTTATCCATTTCATATATGCCATGAGTCAATTTCTACACTCCTGCTCTATAAATATGAGAATGACTAAAAAAAATTTGATACAACACCATTAGCTTAAAATTTACGTGTTGGTTTTGTTTCTTAACCCCAGAGTTGTAAGGTGATTTTATATTTTTGTCATGGTGAGCACTTCTTTTTAGTCTTATTGGTGAGCTGCGGTTGCTTTCTTTTCTTTTCCTAACTTCTTGTTTTTCTTAGTTTTAAAAATCATTCAGGTTGTAAATGTAGGACATGAAAAGCTTTTTAGAGTTTTCACTGGCTTCAAATCTAGAGAGGGTCAATTAAACCAATCCAATTGCTTTTGGAACTTTGCCTTTTTTTTTTTTTGAGGAAATTAATCACTGCAGAAATAAACATGTCATCTGGTCATTTGAAACCTTATGGATTTTTGTTAAAGTTTAAAATTGATTAGAAGTAGTGCTGGTCATGGTCTGGGGTGAGTGAGAAAGGAAGGAAGCAGAATTAATTAGCCTGCAAAATCTATCACACTCCAAGGACAGTTTCTGTAGAATCATTATTGTGAGTGTATTGTTAGACCTCACCACGAAAGGTGAGTGTATTAGCAATTTTACCTGATTCACAGGAGAGGAAAATAGGAATCTGAGAAATTTTTGCAAGTCCAGGAAGATGCAATTAATCCCCAAACTTCTTTCTTGTGTTCTGTGTCCTCCTGCAGAAATAGCTGAGCTTTTAACAGCAATAATTACTCATGACCTACACTTTTGCTAATAATTAATAATTTTCACTTAATTTTCAGAGAGATTCAGAAAGCTCTCATTTGCAAAACTGTAGAGATTACTACTGATGACACACATTTTTGTGTACAAGCAGACTTCGGTGTACTTGAATGATTTATAGCACGGAGAGGCTTTCTCATGTGACCTCACCTCTTTGTCCCGAGTACAGCTCTTCTACTTCTCTCTCAAGTCTTGCTGTGTGCGATAACCAGTTCATGCCTGTTTCATTCCCAGACCCCTACCCTTTCCAGGCCTGTCTGCTGTCTGAAATGCCTCCCAGCATCAGCTCTGTAAGAGTTAACCTCTATTCTTATCTACCTCAAAACTCAATTCCTGTAGGAAGTCTTCTCCTATTAAATGCTATTTATTCCCTCTAATGGTGCCGTTGAGATAATAGCCCCTCAGCGTTTTATATATATATATATAATATGTATGTTTGATTTGAATGATAATGCTTCTCACAGCATTTGATAAGAGTTCCAAACTGAACTCTTAATAAATGACTATAGGAGCTCCCCCTATCCACGATTTTGCTCTCTTCTGTTTCAGTTACCTGTGGTTAACTGTGGTCTGAAAATATTAAAGGGAAAATTCCAGAAATATAAAATTTATAAGCTTTGAATTGCACTCCATTCAGCGTAGTGTGATGAAATCTCACACCATCCCAATCTGTCCCGCTTGGGGATGTGAGTCATCCCTTTGTCCAGTGTCTCCATGCTATATATACTTGTCCATTAGTTACTTAGTAGCCCTCTCGGTTATCAGATTGACTATCGTGGTATCACACGATATCGTGTTTGTGTTCAAGTAACCGTATTTCACTTAATATTGGCCTCAAAGCAAAAGAGTAATGATGTTGGCAATTTGGATATGCCACAGAGAAGCTATAAAGGGCTTACTTACTTTAAGTGAAAATGTGAGTACACTACCATAAGATATTTTTAGAGAGAGATATGTTCACATAACTTTTATTACAGTATGTTGTTATGATTGTTGTTTTATTATTAGTTTTTATTGTTAATCTCTTCCTATGCTTAATTTATAAGTTAAACTTTATTGTCGGTATGTATATATAGGAAAAACATAGTCTGTATAGGGTTCAGTACTATCTGGGATTCAGGCATCTATCCCTGGTGGATAGAGTGGGACTAGTATGTTAACTAACCTATCACCTTTCCTTGTAGGAAAACCTGTTAGTGAGCCTCATGTATCAAACGCCTGTTTTTATGCAAGCTTTTAGTGTTTGAGAGTAAAACAGATGTTCTGTGAAAACAAAAGGAAGACGAGTTTAGATGAATTGGGTTTTATATTAGAGTTTGGTTATTTGCATATTACATGGTTAAAGCATGTAATAACTATATATATATTTTGAATTATAAAAGTAGCTATTCTATATTACTGTGCACCAGGCCCTCTGCTAAGGAATCTGGATTATTTTCCCAATGCTATTATTATGCTTGTTCTACAGGTGGTGACCTTAATGCTTAAAGAAGCTGGGTGACTTGCCCACGTTCACCCAGGTAATAAATGCAGAGATGTGGTTTTATTACAGGCAATCTGGATCTAGAACTTAAGTTTGGTCAGTGGGGAGTGTGGGAAGAAGTCAGGAAGAAGGGAGTGGTCCAGATGGGTTAGTAATTCTCTGGCTTCCTTTCTTCTGGGCTTCCTTGGGCTGGCTACATCCCTCAATAAAGGCCCCAGCTTTTGCCAAGCAGCTGTCTCCACCAAAGTATTTCCTCTGATTCTGATAGCAATTCTCTTGTCTTGTCTTTCAGGTATAGGGATGTTAATAGGTGCCTTTCTACTACCAGACTTGGGGCACTTGAGGTTTCCCTATACTCTGCCCACACCTTTTGTAAATGCTTCCTTTGCTAAACTTTCTTTGTGTTACCCAGCTTCAGTGTGTCACCTATTTCCTGCTGGGGTCCTTTGACATGTCAGTTGAAACTGACAGAGATGCTGCCATTTTAACATCCTGTTACACACTTTAAACATAAGGATTCCTTGGACCCCCCCGCCCCCCCCTAGATCTACTGATTCATAATCTCTGGTGGTGGCTTTTGGGATTCTGCATTTTTAACAAGCATCTCAGATGATTCCAGTGCACATGAAAGATTCAGATTTAACAGAAGTTGCTGTCACTTCTGGAAGTAGAAATCAGAGAGTGAGGGAGGACCAGCCTTTACAAGTTGAACAATTTTGTCATCCTTAGAAGGCTTAGTTCAATTTGGAAAAGGGCTTTGAGATTCAGTAATAGAAAAAGAATGTGCTCATACTATGTTCATCCATGTAGCATTTGTTGTCTTATATTTTCTCTAAAAATTGCCTTAATTTTTTCAACTGCATTGATTAATATTTTTGGCTGCACACATAGCTTCTATGCAAGGTTATTTTTATATTATACTTTACTTGCGATTACAGACATAGCTTACCTGTATCAGTTTAGGTTCATTCTTGGCCTAATACATAGATCTTATACCACTTGTTAATATTTCAATTTAATAAACAGTGTTTGAAATATCTATTAATACTTTCTAGAACAAACTTTTTTTTTAAATGGAGATTTTTAATAAGGATGTGGCAGGTTTAATAATTGCCCAAAAAAGATGTCTATGTCCTAATTCCTTGAACCTGTGACTGTGTTAGGTTACATGGCCAAGAGTAATTAAGGTTGCAGATGAAATTAAATTTACTAATCAGATCCCCTTGAGTTTATATTGGAATATCTGGGTGGTCTCAATGAAATCACAGGGTCCTTAACAATGGAAGAGAGAGGCAGGGGTCAGGGGTATATGACCTGGGAAGGACTAGACCAATTGTTGGCTTTGAAGATAGAAAGGGGCATGAACCAAAGAGTGAAGACTGCCTCTAGAAGCTGGAAAAGTCAAGGCAATGGGTTCTCCCCTAACGCTCCTGGGAAGGAACAGAGTGCTGATGACACCTTGATTTTAGCCTGTGCTGGCCTTCTAACCTACAGAAATGTGAGATAATTCATTTATATTGTTTAAAGCTGCTCAATTGTTGGTAATCTGTTACAGAAGCAATATCAAACTGATACAAAGGGTTAAAAGAAATAAGGGGAAGGACATTTTAAATACTAAATCAATACTTTAACTAGGGTCACTTGCCCTGCAAACCTTGAAGTATGCATAGCTGTAACTGTCACGTCTGAACATTGGAAAATTTAATTCATTCCTTTGGATCTCTAGTGGGTAACATCATGACTTTCTGACATTTTAATTATGAGGTTGGCACAGAAGCACATTATACTCAGGGAGTGGTAGCTGGGACCCTCATTCTAAGTCAGGGCTCCACTACCCACAATGTAGCTGACCTTGAATGAATGGAAGGCCAGCCCCTAAGAGAGAGTATCTCCATAGGAACTCATTGTTCTGTGTCTCTGGGAACCTGTCAGCTTATCACTGTGCAGATAAAGGGCAAGAAGCAAGGGCACCTGTGTCTGATTATCTTTCTTTGCATTTTCTATAGTATTTTTTTGTTTTACTTACTGCCCAGTTCTCATATTGAAATTTTAAACTTGCTATCATATTTTTAATTCCCAAAACTAGTCTTGGGATTTCTGAATGATGGACAAGGACTCCCTCCCTGCTGAAACATTAGTGAGGCTCCCCACTGATCCCACTTCTTGACTATGCCTCTCCTTGGCCTGCCAGCCCAGTTTTAGCAAGAATCCTACTAAGCCCGTTTAGTGAGAATCTCCCACCCTTGATATCCAGCCACGTTTCTCACCCCCAGATCTTTGACACCTAACACATTTTCTTAGTAATCTCTCCTCCGATGACTCCCTCTTCTAGCCCATTAGCTGTGAATCTCTGGTTGTCCCTCTTATATTCAGAGTTTAATCACTCTCCCCTACTGCAAATAGTCTTGACCTAGCCTATTGCCATAGTCTTGAATAAAGTCTCCCTTGCCTGTTCATCTTGTCCAGTACAATTTCTCTTTGACAAAGCTGCTTTTATATAGACTTGTCCTAATTTCTTTTAGTTTAGTATTTTTCTTATCAATCAGGGAACTTTAGTGATGGCTTTATTTTTTGTAAAGTTTTCTCTTGTCTGCTTTTTTTCTATCCATTTAGAGGATTTCTTCCCCCTCCCCCACTTTTTTTATGTTTTTCATATTTAAGATTGGGGCACTAAAACTCTGAATGCAAGTTCTGTGTGGTGACTTGTCAACTGAAGGGCTTCAGTGTCAGATGACTGGCCTAGGCCATTTCATTGCCTCTGCCCCTTCTTGCAATCCCCTGTTAATACCTGTGGCTCGTTTCTCTGGGGCTGTGAGTATTTTTCAGAGAAATTTCCCAAACGACTGCCAGTTGGGAGAAATGTACATAGAAAGCTGCCTACGTGAGTTCTGGAAGGAAGGGTGAGAAACTGGGAATCTCACCTTTCAGTATGTGATTTTTTAAATGCAATCCCTCTATTTTTAGTGTGATATCCCTTACTCTATATCCCTGGTGTTCCCCAGCCCATAAACCCTTCTTTTTGCCATCTGCAGAGGAGTACCGTACTTTGCTGGGTATAATGTGCTACCATGTATAAGGCACACCCATGATTTTGGCCCAGACACTCAGGGAAAAAAACCTTTTGTTTTAGTTTTATAATTCAAATTTTAATTGTTTATATTTAGATATTTGTTTTTTGTATTATGTAGGAATTTTAGCACTTATTATTTTTTTTAACGTAACTCATATGTGGAATATAAAACTGAAAGCAACGAAGAAACAAAAACTCATGGACACAGTCAATAGTTTAGTGGTTACCTAAGGGCAAGAGGGGAGGCAGGGGGGGAAGAAAGGAGGGGGAGTCAACTATAGGGTCTGGCAGAAGGAACACCCAGACTCAGTTATGATTTTATTACAAAATCATAACCATGCTTATGATTTTGTAATAACAGATTTGGCATAGATTACCAGCTCATAAAAAACGGTGTGTTGTTTCTGAAACCATAAGCATGTATGGTTATGATTTTGTAATAAAATCATAACTCAAGTCTGGGTGTTACTTCTGCCAGACCCTGTATATGGTGATGGAAGGAGAACTGACTCTGGGTGATGAGCACACAGTGCAACACGCAGACGATGCACTGTAGAATTGTACCCCTGGAACCCTGCAATTTTACATGTCACACCAATGAATTTAATAACAACAACAACAAAAAACAATTATTGAGGGGGTGGGAGAGGAGGGGGGAAAGCTAAATATAAGGTGATGGAAAGAGAAGTCACATTAGGTGGTGAACTGATTATACATCAAGTTGACAATGCACTGTAGAATTGTATGCCTGAAACCTATGTAATCCTTGCTAACAGATGTCACCCCAATAAGTCTAACAATAAAAATGAATTAAAAAAAATAATAAAAGAAGAAAAACCTGAAAAAAAAAAACAAACAAAACAATTATTGTATTCCAGGGTATTATTTTGCATCTGGACATCGTTATTGATTTCTAGGTTACACTTCTAACTCATAAGCATGCATAAAAATTAAAAACCTTCATACAGACAGGGAATCAGTACTACCCATGTATAATGCGCATCCTTATTTTTTCCTCACAGATTTGGGCGAAAAAGTGCACAATATACATGGCAAAGCACAGTAAGTTTAGCCTCCTGCAGGCTGAGGAGGATAGCATGGTGCCTTATGCAGTCTAATGCCGACTCTTAGCCAGTCTTCCTGTTTTAAGCCCTGCCTAGTTTCCCATTCTTTTGGAGGTCCCTAGTAACTCTAATTACTGAGTCTTGTCATCATTCTGAGGAATTGGTTGGTTTCTTTCACTGCTGGTTTAGGATTACATTTTTTCCGATCTGCTAAGTCAGGATCACTTACCTGTCTGCTTTCCATTTTCCCATATTTCGTTTCTACCTGCTCCTAACTTTTTTTGTCTTTCCTAAAAGTGGAGTATCAAAAAGTGTGCAATACATCACGTTTAACTGAAAGTACATATGTGCATTTTAGAAAGGTTTTCAAGAAATTAGATAATTATCTTCCAGTTTTCTCTCTGTCAATAAGAAATTCAATTCACCATAATATCCTGGTCCCTCCCAACAAATTCAAAATTAATAAATGGTTATGGAACTATTGATTTATTATAGAAATAGATTCACTATGTTTCCCTGATACTTTTAAAAGAAGATAAAGCAGTACTATAGTAAATCCAATTGAACAAAAGAATTCACAATAGAGAATAGATTACAGAAGTGCAAACAACCTCACCCACCATATTGCATCAGATCTGAGGATTATCTCAGTAATCACCTAACACTAGGGGTCCATATTGATTTTAACTGCTAATGATGTCAGGGATGTGCCCCTGAGTTAGAATTTGAATCTAATTCTGTTCAATCTGAAAGCACTTTCTGAACTCTGTATGTGAAGAGAAAAAAATTACAGACCATAGCAAAACCACCCCTCTGAGTAGCGTATTCCACATGAACTGATTAAAAACTTTTTCTTCATCTTTTATCGTGGCTGAGTCTGGCCTTGTATTTTGGATCAAGAAGTCATAAATTGGGATATTTAAGGCCAATGCAAGTGGAGTAAAACTCCCAACAAACTCAGAATTAATAAATGATGATGAAATTATTCAGCCATTGAGATTGGATTTTTCACTTGTTCGTCAAGGACAATAGAGTGAAATGTAAAAACCTGATTAGAATTTAAGGAGTAAAGTAAAATAAAGAACAATCAACAGTAAACATGAAGGAATATGAGTTTTTATTCAGTAAAATCCAAGACTCATCACTCTCTGGAACAATGCCTAAAGTCTCTATCTTCCTTTTAAAGGATACAGAAGGAAACACAGATGACAGCTTTTTCTCAAAGCACAAAATGATTCTTGGATCAATCTTGGTCATGTTCTTCATTTACATAAATTAAATTTGGTGGTGGCTGAGACTTTTGAGAAATGTTTTAGGTCATTATTGATCAAGTCAGCCTCCAAAGACTCTTTTCAGAGTAGAGTCCTGAAATGTCACATGAACAGTACATTTTCTTGGATGTTTGGATCCAATACAGGGTTTAACATATCTTGTTAGCAGACATACGAGGTCGGATAATGAATTTCATGAACTCATCTTAGAAAAAGTGCTGCATACCTCATTGCTGAATGTCACTACTGTCACCTTCGAAGTACTCCCCTTGGGAAGCTATGCACCGATGCCAACGCCTAGTTCACCCTTCAAAGCAATTTTGGAACTCTTTTTCTGGAATGGCCATCAGACCTGTCATCATGCCCAAAATCTGTGAGTTAAATTTGTGAGCTTGCTGCTGTGTGCTTACGTTGGCAGTGCTGTACAAACACTTGGTAAGGTAGTTTGTGCAGTGCTGCCACCTTACTGAGTTGTTTGTACGGTGCTGCCAACATAAGCGCGTGGTGGCCAGTTTGTGAACTTAACTGTCAGATTATGGGCATGATGACAGCTCTGATGGCCACTCCAGAAAAAGAGTTCCAAAATTGCTTTGAAGGGTGGACTAGGTGCTGGCGTCAGTGCATAGCCTCCCAAGGGGAGGACTTCGAAGGTGACTAGTGATATTCAGCAATGAGGTATGTAGCACTTTTTTCACAATGAGTTACCAAAATTAATAGTCCAATCTCATATTTGCATTTTTGGCTGTCAAAGAGATGTGGATTAGCTGAATTGACTCCCACCTCATTCCATTCCAAACTTGTGTGTAATGTTTTAGAACATTTAATAATGGCGTCCAAACTTTTAGTTTCCCTGGGCCACATTGGAAGAAGAATTGTCTTGGGTCACACATAAAATACACTAACACCAATGATAGCTGATGAACTAAAAAAAAAGGGTTGCAAAAAAAATCTCTTAATGTTTTAAGAATTTGTGTTGGCCTGCATTGAAAGCTGTCCTGGGCCACAGAGTGGACATGCCTATTCTAGAACATTCCCACCCCCTCCAAAAATGCTTCTTATCAAAAGCTTAGCTCAATAACTTGATCCCAGGTGGTGAGAAGAATCAATTTCTAAAGAATCCTCTGGCACATTTCTGGCTTGATGACTTAACATAACTTTTAAAAATATTATGTTCACAAATCTCTGTTACCTGTGAAATAAGATTTATGTACAAGTACTCTTTTAACAAAGCGAAACAGTTTTATATACAAGGAAAAGAATACTAGCTAGATAGGGTCTTCATGCTATGCTTTAGTTTCAATACAATTAAACTGATTTAAAAAATTTTTTTGAACTAACATTGCCAAATATTCAGTTAGACTATTGTATTATCAATAGTTCAGTCTATAAGGCTGTATTTATTAAATGTCTTAATATGTCCTGGATTACAGAAAAATACATTTTCTTGTTTAATTTTATGAATGTACCTACCACAGTTCCTGTTATTAATGCATGTAGATGCCTATTAAATATTTTCTGGAACTCAATACCTGTTAGATTTGTTGACTACCCTTTATAAAATAAAGGGTCTTCAGAAATAAATTATTAAGCAAGACTTAAGCCTTTTAGGCAAATGCAGAAATGTTCAAATAATAATCTTAAACTAAGTTACCTATCAGTTACCCATGGGCACAGTTGAGAGTTAGTTAGTATTGGATATGAAACATAAACAATACCATTTGCTATATAGCTGTTTTTCTGAGTACCTACCCCTCCCACTGCCCTTAGCAACCCTAGAGCTCCCTATAATCCAACAATAAAAAAATTGAAGCCTGGCACAACAGGGCATTTCCAGGGTCCAGAGTTCATTCTGACTGACTAATGTGTAGGATATACTATTGTTAAATATCTTGACTATCACCCTGCTCCATTCACCAGGTGAAATGTGCTAGAAAATCCAAATAAATTTCAGTATTAGCTGGATGAAAATTTTCTTAGTAAACAAATCAGGTTTTGGGGGTGGGAATATAAAATGCAACATTTCCCAAGCTCTCTTTTATGAAAATACTGTTCATTCACTTGAAAAATGCTGGATTGAACAAAGTTATACCTATTTCTCTGGTGTAGGACTTTTCAGAGCCTTCAATATATGACTTTATATTTTCAATCTCTAAGAAGGGCTATCTTCCTAGAGATAATCTTTGTAAACTTGACTATGGAACCCTGGTTTTCTTCCCCTTGGGACAGCAATGAATATCAATTGATGTAATGTGTACTAAAACTTTAAATATTTAGACTAATCCTTTTCCTTGTACATGTAAGGAAATACACTATAGTAGTCACTCTTTGAATTATCAATTTTCTGGCAAGGCAGAAGAAGAAAAGTTAGAGTCGATAAAGCAAAGCAAAGTTAGATCTGACTGTTGTTCTAGTCAGGTTCAGTTATGCTGTGGGAGGACTCAACCTCTAAATCTTAGTGGTTTAATACAACAGTTGCTCATGCAAAGGCAGCTGTTGAGACATGCAAGTGGTGATTCAATGATTGGGATGCTTTTTCCTTATGTTGGGGAGCAGATGGAATTTTTGGTGAGCCCTACTCTCTACCAAAACAGTATTGCAAAATCAAGACTATGTAGTTCCATATGGTGATTTTCCTTCATTTTTATTTTGGCAAATAAACTGAAAACAAGTTACATGGGTTTATCTCTTCCCAAAAGTTTTTTGACCGTTGTTCAAATTTTCTTTTGAAAAGTATCAATATGCTTTGCTTAGCTCAGTCGTATAGTGTGTATCATTTTTACCATTACATGTTCGGGCATTTAGTTCAAGGTTTTAAATATTCAATCTATGTTGTAAACATACAGAGTTGAGAGTTTGGATATCAGATTTCTGTGCTTTTTTGCATCCTGTTTACATACCGATATTGTTCATTTCGGTGTTTCTTATTCTTTGTATCTATTTGGTTAATTTGTGTGTAGCTACATTTTTTTCCTAAACATCAAAGTTGCTGTCTTTTTACTGTGATTATTTGCTAGAAGACACTTGCCAAGTGAGAATTCTTCCCTGGTTTTGTCACACCTGTCAGTCTCTGTTGAAGAGCTATTCTTGTCTTTGTTGTCAAGGGGATAGTGCCAAAGGTATGAACACCAACAGAATTTCCCATGAGCAGCTTAACCTAGTATCTCATGGTGTCTGGTGTAAATCAGTTGTTATTAATTTTTCAGTTTTGTGAGTAGCACATTCACTCACATTTGTTCAGATGTTAAAGCCTCCAGTATTATTACCTCCTGCAGCTTGACTCTGGGTAACTGCCCTGTGTTAGAACACTTCATGGAAGGAGCGGAACCACCTTAACCTGGTGTGGACCAGGGCTGAAGGGTGCTGTGATAAGGGAAGGAATGAGTTTTTTCCTACTCATGACTTAGATAGTTTTCCAAAATGATTTGGACTTAACGTGGTCCACAAATACAGTTTTTCTTCATGATGATACGGGGGAGGAAATATATCTTTTACCCTTCTAAGTTCTGGGCCAGGGGTCTTATCAGAAGACAGGCTAACAAGACAAAAGCAGACAAATGTATTTAATATAACTTTACATGACATGGGAGTCGTGATAAGGAATTGGAGATCTAAAGAAGCAATTGTACCTGAGTGTTTTGTACTGGGTTTGATGAAGAATGTAAAGTCATGGGAAACTGTGATAGGACAAAAAGAGAGTGCAAACTAAGTGTAGTAAACTGGGAAGAGCAAGGTCTGTTTCTTCGGATTCCGCTCAGCATCTCCTGCTCCGGGAGATAAGGCTGTTCCTTTGCTCCCAGTACAGGGAGGACACCTCTCCCAGGAGGGTTGTATGACCTGCCTTAGGGGAAGGTCAGAGGGTCCTTCCTGCACAGGACATTTCTCATGTTCCTTCAGCTTAAAATATGTCAAGGTGCCATGTTCTGAACCCCATCGATACTATAAGTAAACACCCAGGAGAGCTCAGTAGCCCCACCTGTACCTGGTACTGTCTTTTCTGGGTTCTTTTATCTTCCCAAGTTCTCTGGAGCAGATATGGCCGGTGCCAATTTAAGAAACTCATAATGATTGAGTACTGGCTAGCAGGTATATTAAGCCCCTATTGGTGGCATTTTCTTCGGCCTTGGGAATTCAGGGCTTTGGGAAAATAATTTTTTTTTCTACAAAAAATGTTGGAGATTGGATTTAGTGTCTTCAGCCTCTTGGATTTTAAAATTAAATTTTTAAAAAATTTAAATTAAAAAGCAAGATGTGCTCATTGTGAAAATACTAAGAATGATAGATAAATAAGAAAAAGAAAAAAAAATCCACCCATAACTGCCACCACTCTTCTGTGCAAAAAATAACTTCTGTCATCACATATGTGTATGTTTTGGTCTTCTGTGACCTTTTCTCCATAAGTGTAAATAACTGCTCAAGGTTGCAATAATAGTATGGACACCATTCGATGTTTTCTTTTGCTTTTATATTTTATAGACCCTTTCCCATGTTTTATTTCCCACATAATCTTCATAGTTATCATTTTAGTGCCTGTTTAATAGTTTACTGAGTTAATGCACCATCATGTGAAAATGTTATGGTTGGAAAATCAGATTCTTTGAGAGACATTTCCCCTTCTTTGCTTTTCATTTGATCTGGTCCTCGACTAGATAGGCCACTCTCCTCCCCCTGCAGCACGTGCTCAACCATTTCCACACTGCCCCTGCTTCTCCCTTTTGCCTAGCACTCAGAAATATTTTTTCATCTCGGTATATGAATAGTATTAGCAATTTTTTGGGAAAGAAACGATAAGTGAAAGAATTCTCTGAGGCAGATAGTTTTGAATAAGGTTGAAGGTGGGGTTTTTCATTTCATCTGACATTGGCTTCCAGCTGAAAATAGAAGGAGCTGCAGCTGCCTTTTCACTGCAGAACTGTGCATGTATGTGTCTGAGGAACTTGAGGAAACAGCTCAGGAAATGATCGTCAATGCCTCGAATTGATTCATTGCAATGTGTGTGCACTTGTTCAAGCGTATTCTTGGGCGGTCTGCATTCAGATGGTCTGATTTGTAATATATGCCATTCCTTTCCATAGTTTACATATCAGAGATGGTGCTTTCTTTTTTCTTCCCCTACTGCTGCTGCCCTCTACCTGGGATCATGCAGATTCTGGCTAAACCTTCAAGTGCACAGCATGATGGGCTTCCTATCTGTGACTAAGTGATAATACATTTCAGCCTTCCCCAGTGACATTTGGAAACTACAGGACTTAAATAACATAGAGAGTGGTCACTCTGTCCTAATGATGTGAAAATGTAAATAAAAGAGGGCTGCTATAAATATGTAAAGGCCAAATCTTAAAAGGAAGGTGGAGGGCGGTTCTAAGTATTTTAACAGAGCCAATTTTATGATTTTCTAAGCTGGATGTAGAGAACCATCTTATTGATACTGGGTACTTGGGGGAATCAAAGAACGGCACTTTGAGTTTAATTTATGCTGTCAGATATTCAAGGATATAAAACATTTCAACAAGTCAAAGTCATCGTTTGAGAAATAAAACAGGTTAAAAGCCAGCATTGGATACCACAAGCTCACATCCTTCCTGCCCTTTAATTTGAGTATCACTTCTATATTTCTGCCTCATTGGGGTATACAGTGGTTTTTGATGCTGTGAATGTAAGGGGACTCAACTACTTGTTTAAAATAACTGAGTATCTTTTGTTTATACGTGTGAAGGGCAAGAGGGTTTTGACAAATTTGTCAGCTCTGGGCGTTAGGGCTGTGTCAGTGGAGGGGGGCGAGGCAAGACCACGGAAAAGGGCCCGTGGGGTAAAGG
Source organism: Lyroderma lyra (assembly GCA_004026885.1). Lineage (NCBI taxonomy): Eukaryota > Metazoa > Chordata > Mammalia > Chiroptera > Megadermatidae > Lyroderma > Lyroderma lyra. The sequence continues at coordinate 160,013 of PVJL010002656.1, forward strand.
TATTGGAAAAGAGCAGAGGCCTTTGTGCAAAGAGCAGAGGCCTTGAGGGTAAGGTTACGGAAACCTTAAATCCCAGTTCTGGTTCTTGAGGCAAAAAACGAACACCAACACAAACACACAAAAACAAACAAAAACCCCGTTGCTTCCTTTCCTTACTTCCATATTCCTTCTTCCCATTTTCCACCCTCAGAGAAGGGGACTTGGTTTCCTGCCTGAGAAAAACATTTTATTGAGCGTCTCACCCTCATGCTGTCTGTTCTGCAAGAGGAAGAAGCCGGCTTTTCTGCTCAAATGCCGAGGGAGGACCCTTCCTCATTTCATATTCCTGAATCATCTGGGCGCCTGCACTTGGTGTACTGACTTGTGGCCGTGACACCTCCACCTCTGTGTCATATGTCTTTCAAGTGAGAAGTCTTTCCTGGTCAATACTGAATCAATTTGCTCTGGGAGTCTAATTGAATGGCTCCCTGAAACAAATGGGTCACGGGGGAAAGGGTAGAACCTTGATATGCAGATATGAATGGAAGCCCCAGAGAAGTCTGTTTTAAAAATTTGTATTCCCTGTTAGAAGTAGTACGTAATCAAAGCAGTGCTAGCTTATTTGCTCAACAAAATGAACAGAAATTAATCTATTTACATTCTCCTTTTTTTTTTGCACTAATTTAACTTGATTCCTGCAAAGAGAGCAGGGGAGAAGTGAGGGAGGGAGGGATAGAGAGAGAGAAGGGGAGAGAGAGAGAGAGAGGGGAGAGGGGAGCAGAGAGGGGAGAGGGGGGAGGGGGGAGAGAAACACACCAAAACTCCAGAATGACCCCTAGGATAAGAAATTTCTCACTTTAAAATTTTGCTTATGTGGATATCTTTTTTGAACTGGCACCCTATTTCTATTTAGCAAATTATATTGTTTAAATTCAATGTTTAAATTCATTGATATCCTTAAAATTTATAAAATACAGCTTTTTCCTAAGATGAACTTGCTTTTTCTCAGTGTTACCTTGGGGTGTGTGAGATGAAAGGGGCAGAAACTCCCCTGTGTGTGTTCAGCATTGTGTTAGCTTCTTTCTAAGAACTTTTAGAACTCACTATAACCCTATGAGGAGTGACAATCCCTGATGTACAGAGGAGGAAACTCAGAGAGCTGGGGTCGCTTGCCTGAGGTAATTTCGTTACTTACTGGTATGAACCAGACTCCTGACTCCAAAGCCATTGCTCTTCTCATAAGATTGGCTTTTATCACTTTTAAATTTGGTGTCTTGGGACCAAATTCTTTTATTCATCTTTCTACCTAAATGATGTGAAAATCTATACATACCTCGTATATGCTTCCTGTTGCTGCTGTAGTAGCAAATTGCCACAAACTTAGTAGTAGCTCAAACAAAACAGATTTATTATTTTTAAATCCTGGAGGTCTGAAGTTCAAAACTGGGTCTCCCTGGGCTAAAATCAAGGTGCCGGGAAGCTTGCCTTTTCCCCCTGGAGACTGTAAGAGAGAAGCCGCTGCTTTCTCACCTTTTCCAGCTTCTAGAAGCTGCCCTCCTTCCTTGGCTGGGTTGAGTTTTTCTCACATTGCACCTTGCTGACTTCTGCTTCTGTCATTGCTGTGATTACACTGGCCCCAGCTGGTTAATACAGGATAATCCTCACATCTCAAGGTCTACAGATTAGGAACTTTAATTCTATCAGCAGCAATGTTAATTCTCCTTGGCAAAGTAACCTAATATAGTGGAAGGCTCAGAGGAGTAGGACATGGGTCTTTGGGGACCATTATACTGCCCTACCATATGCTATGCAATCTTTTAACAGAATAGTCCAGTACAGCCACTCCTCGGTCAACGACCTACCTGTTCAACATCCACTTAGACTTAAGGCCAGTTCCCCAGTGCGGGAAATCCCTTTTCTCAGTCTGTGTGAGTCTCAGGAATCCCCTTTCTCAGTCTTTGTCTCATCCATGCAGTCAGTTAGTGTTTACTACCTGAAGTGTTTGCAATCACACAAGACTACATATTCTGTTTGTAGGTGTCATGTGATATCTATTGAAAAATATATACTCCATGAAGCCATGACACACCACAACATGTCCGCCTTTAAGCTCCTCTCTTACTGACCAATGCGCTTAGCGACCTAGTCGTAGGAATGAAACTTGGTCATTAAGTGAGGAGTGCCTGTAGTGAAAGACCCAGAATTTGAAGCCAGATTGCCTGATTGAGTCCTAACCCACTGCTTTCTCCCTGCGTCATTTAGGGCAAGTCAGTTACATTCTCTGTGTCTTGGCATCCTCATCTATCAGGTAGGAATAATAATTTGGGGTGGATATTGAGATGATGTATACAAAGTGCTCAGCATGTGCCAGCACATGGGATCCAGTAGACATCCAATAAATACTGGATATTATTTTTTAAAAAACATTACATGCATGCATGGTGCTTTGTGTTGCAGAAAAGAGTTCACGGGTATTATTTTGTTAGCTTTCTTACCACTCTATGGCACTTACTTTTAATACATTTCTAATTTATTATAAAGTTAATTTAAATCAAAGTTGTAATTGCAAAGAAAATGTGGCTTAAAATTTAAAAAAAAAATTTAGAAGGAAAGTCTCATATTAATATCTTATTATAATCTTTTAATTTTTTAACACTTCTAAGTCTTTGCCTGCACACATTCTGTAGTTATTTATAAGTTTCTAGAACATAAGCACAATGTTTTTGTTCCTTCTAGAGGTACTGGCTGTAACATAACTAGGATGAGATGAGTGGAGGTGAGGGCAGAGGCTGGGAGGTGGTGAGGCTTTTGCATTCTCTCCTTTTGCTGTGCTGAAAGTTTCCTAGTGGGTCCCTTAACCTTGACGTGTTTAATCTTTCAACTCAGTGAGGACACAGTAATTTATTATACTAAGAGCTAACTTGATGAATTCAGTGAGTTTGGCTTTAGCCATGTGCAAGGAACAGAGAAACCTGGTCTCAACTTGGCTAAAACAATGAGACGTTCATCAGCTCATGTAACTGAGAAGTCACAGAGTTAGATGAAGCTTCGGGTCAGGCCAGAGCCAGTGGTTCATTGATGTCATTATTTTGTCTCAATCTGGCCCTATTTTCACTAAGACTGCTTTAGCCTAAGGCTGGCCTCCCTTGAGGTCACAAGACAACTGCCCACAGTTTTTAGGGGATGCATGCTTTCTTGCTTATGTCCTGCAGGAGGAGACAGCTCAACTCTCAGTAGCAGTTGCAGAAGAGTAAAGGACTGTCTTTCTTAGAAGTCTCCAAAAAGCTGTTCTCCATGATTCATTGGTGAGAGGCAGTCTTAGCCTCTTGCATCATCGTGAACCAATCATAGTGACCAAGCGAGAGCAATGTGTTGATCAGCTTATGCCAGTTAGAGTTCACCTGGCTGTGTGTGTTTGTGTGTGTGTGTGTGTGTGTGTGTGTGTGTGTGTGTGTGTTCAGCTTTCCCCAAAGTGAAGTTAACAGATAAAATGTAGGTTAGACGAAGTATTCAAGCTGCCTGCGGGAGAAGTAGATTCTGAGAGGCCAACCCAGTAAATAATGAAGTACAGCACATCTTGGGGTGTAAAAGAAACTCTTTTCCTAGGTAATGAAATCTGGCTGAGTTGGGGTCCTAGTCTCTTATACCTTTATGAGCAGGTCTCTTTAATCATTCTTCGTGCTCATTATCTTATTAATTTCTGAAGTATTTCCTAAAGGTCTTGATGCAGAGATTTGCTTTTAATGTGTTAAGTACTTCATTTGTTAATTTGCAAGGATTTATCAAACACTTCCTCATGCCAGCTGCTCTTCTAAGCCCTGGGGATTTAGAAGTGAACAAAACATAGCTCCACACTTTAAGGGTGGTACCACCAAATAGAACCCCTTAACTAGCAGGCTCCTTGGTTAGTTTCAAGGATTAATCCACATCACATTCTCAGTCTGATGGTCATTGGGTCAAGAATGGTAAGTCTTCATATCTACACATGAGCATAAAGAACCTACTCACTTATCCCAGAGCAATTTTGGAAAAGACTCAAGTAGTCTGGATGAAAGGTGCACAAATCAGTAACAGAGAGTGGCACAATTTAAGTTTGTTGTCATATTAAAGTTGTAAACATAGGGTGGCTGGGAGGTGGGGCAGAGTATTTTACATTGGGAAGCAGAATGAGGTGGTAGCCTAAAATGCATTTCATAGGAGCCTGGTGTGAACTGAATCGAAAGTGGTTTGAAACCATGCAGTTACATTACAGTTTGTGACCTGTATGGGGAGGCCCTAAAGAGGAACTGGTGATCGAATCTCTCAATTAAATCCTATTTTCTCTCTAAGAAGTAGGCCCTCTGGGTCACCCTGAGAACTTCACTGGTGATGAACTTAACATTTTAACTGCTTCCTTTCTAAATAACTACCTCCTGAGGGTGGACAGTACAGATCCCTTGGTGCATATAAAAGTTACTTAACCAATGTTTCTACCCCATCCAGGTCAGTGCAGGAAATGCCACACGGAGAGGGTCCTAGGCGAGGGGCAAAGACTAGGGTTCAATCAAATTGCTTAATGTGGTTGCCATTCTCTCTCAATGTTTTAATGTGTGCATGCTAGAAGAACAGAGGAAGTCTAAGTATATTGAAATACATTTAATATTATGTTTAAATAAAATTTCAAGAAAAATAAACTACCCCACAATAATGGTATTTTTTAGTTGTTATTATACATATGACAATTAGTTGTAATGATATTTTCTGCCAGTTATTCTAATCCGTATTACTTTGACACAGCCAGACAAGTTTTGAGTTTTCCCTTTGCTTTGTTACTTTTCCAATATCCGTATATAGTCTTAAGCCTTCTTGGGATCCCTGAAGGGGGGCCCATTAAATAAAACCCCTGTCTTGCCTGAGGGATAAGCAAGGCAAGAAGTAAGAAATAGAGTAAAACAGATCAGAGTTCAAAATACCAATTTTATTACTCATAAAGGCTCAGTTGGAAGATATACTTAATCATACTTTTCTACCCAGTTGTTAGCTGTGCTGGACCAAGTTTGACTATCTTAGGTAGTGGAGGCTTAGGATAGCAGATAACAGAGGACGACTTGGGGCTGCCCCAGAGAAACACAAGAGAACCAGGAGGCAAAAGGGAAGAGCTGAGGCGAGCATATTCAATTTATTCCTCGAAATGTATCCGTCAGATAGGCCATTCCTAGAGAGAGGTCATGGGTATTACACTAAGTGAGCTAGCTCCCTTCATCAAGTGGAGAGAAGACATATTCCCTTTAACAATGTAAACAGTTCTTCTAAATGTTTTATACAGTTTATTTCTCTATTTATATACTGACTCAACTAGACTATCATCCAAAGCTCAAGCTCTTGGATTCAAGACAACTATAGGGCTTCCTTTGTCTTCTATCATTCCCTCTTCTACCCTGTTCCTCCTCCTCCTGGACTAAATATGCCCCCCGGGCTCAGACGTGAGGTTCTCTTCTGTATTTATTAAATTATTTAATTATAGTAAATGCTATATTTAATCTTAATAGACTCATAGCTCATCATGTGCTAGATTATATACGTTATCCCATTTAACCCACAACAAACCTGGGAAATAGGATTTATTCTCATTTCTAGATGCAGAAACTACCTCAGAATGTGTAATTCAAGGCTAAAGAGAGAGTTAAGTCATGAAAACAAAATTCAAACCCATGTTCCTTCACTCTAAAGCAGCGGTTCTCAACCTGTGGGTTGTGACCACTTTGGGGGTCGAACGACCCTCTCACAGGGGTCGCCTAAGACCATCGGAAAACACATATCAGATATTTACATGACGATTCATAACAGTAGCAACATGACAGTTATGAAGTAGCAACGACAATAATTTTATGGGGGTCACCACACCATGAGGAACTGTATTAAAGGGTCGGGGCCTTAGGAAGGTGGAGAACCACTGCTCTAAAGCCTATACCAAGGTCATGACTGAGAAAAGCTGATAACCCCGAGCACTTACGTTTCTAGTCTCGGCAGTAGTGAAGGATGGGCTTGAATCAGCACTGAAATGCACTCACCCTGCCCTGTGAAATGAGCACCTTTACCTGGGTCTTTGATGGAGGTGGGTATGGCAAAGAGCGTAGTCGGACCATGAACTCTCTGAAAAGGCCAAGGGGAGCTTAGAAAAAGTAATTACATGTTTAGTGCAGGCGTCTGTCCTCCGAGCCCCACCCCACGTGGAGGTGAGGTAAACCAGCCAGGCCGCAGGGTAATTTCTGCAGCTTTCCTGCACGCCATCGGACACGGACTTGGGGAAGTCTTGGGTTGCCTTTGGGTGGGATCCCTGGGGCAGAGAGGTGTTCAGGTGTGTCAACAGTTAAATAGTTTCTCGACCGCAGGCTCCTGTTCTCAGACAGACACCTGTTGTCACCTGTTGTCAAAAGTCCTCCTCTCTTCTAGGACACCTCTTCCCTTTCCCCAGTCCAGGACCCTGGCAGGAGTGGAGTGCATACAGCCTGCACTGCAGAGACCCCATGGTCAGCAAGGCTGCTCTGTTGTTGATGAAGAGAAAGAAAAAAAACGTGTATTCCATTTTTCTTTTTGTGGGGAGTGGGCAGCTATGCCCAAGCATGCCTGTTTCTGAGGATCATCTTTGTCTCTGGAGCAGAATGTTTTCTTCTTGGTGGATAATGTTATAAACCTTGTCTTACTCTCTTCTCTGGGAGTGCTGTATGTGCCCCCCGCCCTCACAACCCACTAATCTATCCGGACAACCAGTCACTCAAATCCCATCTTCTTACAGCAGTGCATGAGAAATAGGCATCTGATCGACTGTACCTCGTGTACAGCAGCTTGCAAGTCTGAAAGCTCAGGAATGGTGTGCTGGTATATTTATGACTACTTTTCTCCTTTCCCACTTGTCTGGATACCTATGAGAATAATCAACAGCTCACCCAAAAATGTTGATTATTGGCAAAAGCCCAAGCCTGTGATGTGTGAATGACTAAATATTCGGCTGCGACTTGTAGGATCTAGCAGTGACTTCCTGGCCTAGTATGTGGTATGGGTCTTAACTGTGTCATGAAATTTATAATTGCAGAGGGGTAGCAAAAAGACTTTAGAACATTATTAACAATGTTTCTGAAATACTTAGGATTTCCCATAGCAAGGTGTCACATGGTCAAATCTCTGGTCCAGTGGTAATTCTAATTGGCCTATAGATTTACTCATTTCTCCTATTAATACTAAAAAGTAAAATAAAATAAAGCAATAAAAATTCATTCTTGCCATTTCCACACTGCTCAAGGAGACCTACGTAGTAAGTACTCCGTAGTAAGTATTAACTTGATTTTAAATTCTATCAATAAATGTGAAAAAGGAAAAGAAAACCATGTTTGATCTTTTTCTCTCACTCTGCGTCCGTCTCCTTTACAAAGAAACTGGAACCTGATAAGCTTCTATTCCATGGATTTTATTCTTGGTTGGGGTGATGAGAAAGTCCATTAGTCATTTATTTAAAATTGCATTTTTGAGATACATGTATTGTTCATGGAGTTCTCAAGAGTTGTCTTCAAATTGATTCCCAACCAGGGACTCATGCACAGACTTTAATAAAAATGTGTAACCATGTGTGCTTGAGCTTGGCAGGATGACTGAAAACTTCCTCACAAGTTATTACAATATATTTTTATAAGGCACCTTAGTGCCATGCCATAGATGGAAATGGGCAAGGTAGTTCTGGCCAAGAACATACAGATTGTTAAAGTTAGCTAGGCATAGGGAAGTTTGGTTTATGTTTAGCTTGGCGTTTCCCTATCACCAAAAAATTGTGTGACTCAGTTTTCTTTGTGTAATTGCAAAGAGTTGTTTGCAGTGAGGAAGAATTGGGGGAAAATCCTAGCACTTGGCAGAAGGTCTCTTCATCATCCTTTCTATGATTAACAGCTCATATTTCTTGAGAGTTAACTATGGGCTAGCCCTTGTGCTAAATGCAATGGGACACTGATAAATGTGAAACAGTCAGCCCTCCAAAACAACAAAACAAAACAAAACAAAACAAAACAAAACAAAACACCAGTTCTAATTTGTAACATTTGCCAATTTCTGTGGTTTAAATACTCTCACCATGACCAACTGCAAGCTATGAATGTGATGTCACTGAAGGGGGCATTAGGAAAAGATGCTACCAATAGGCTCTTGTGAGCCAAGAGGAGTCAACTCCAGTCACCCCGGTGGCTAACCGTCACGTTAACTGTATGATTTAGGTATGGTGATAACCTCATTTTAAAAATGAGAGGCCTGAAGTACTGAGAGGTGAATTAACTTACCCTGATCACGTAGCCAGTAAGTAGGACAACCAAGGATGCACGTCCCGTGCTCTGGCCCCCGACTCTATGCTCTTAACCACAATGTCATGTCACCTGTGTGGTGCTTTCTCCTTCAGTTCAGAAATTTGGTGGGAATAATGCTTAGGTATATGAGGTTGTTGAGTGTGAAAATTATGAAGTAGAAAATATCTGGGTTAATGTATGTACTTACATCTATGTAAGTTCATCTCTGTAAATTACTTAAGATAATGGCTACAAGGGGTCATCAGTTGGGGGCTAAGATAGTGACCACATGGGGAAATATCCCTAAGAGTAAGTAAAATCTATCTCAAGGGAGAGCGTTTGAGTAGAAAGATGGTAGATGGGAAGACCCTGAGGATGAATGGTGACAAGAGGGCGTGGGGCTCTGTCAGCAGGGACCCGTAACCCAGGCCCCTGGCGGTGAGTAATTTGCCACAAACTGGAACAGTGAGTTGGACCACTTCTGCCTTCTGAGAGGATGCTTCTGCGCGTCTGCTCCTGTGCCAATGAGCTCCAGAGAGGCTTGGACTCAACGTATCCTAAATGGGGGTATCTCCATTACTTGAGCTGTGGACTCTAAGAAAAGCTCATATGCTCCCTCAGTAACCCCCTTTTGGCTCCTTGATATTGTAGTTTTCTTCTCGGAATATAAATGATCTTTTTAAAAGAAGCCTAGGAGCAAACGCTGTTTCTATATCCATAAGACTTCTGGCACCAGAGGTGGCTTTTGTCCGCATCATGTGTTTCTCCAATTCTCGGAGGGAATCCTACAATTTAACTCAATCCTGGCATTGACTGCCTAGAATTAGCAGACCCCACAGGTTAAGGACTCAGTCCCACAAGAGTGCACCCAACTTTGGATTCCAGTCACAAGTCCAAGGTGGTTACCTGTACTCTGACCAACAGGCTGTCAATCTGGGGTACCCACAATCCCCTCCTCAGGTTTGATTAATTTGCTAGTGGCTTACAGAACTCAGGAAAGTGCTTTACTTATCATCACCAACTTATTATAAAGGATACAATGCAGGAGTAGCCAAATGGAAGAGATGCACAGGGCAAGGTGTGGAGTGGCGGTGCACGGAGCTGCCATGCCCTCTCTGGGCGTACTGTCCTCCCAGTATTATATGTGTTCACCAACTAGGAAGCACTCTGAACCTCTTCAATTAAGGGTTTTAGGTAGGCTTCATCACATAGGCATCATTAAGTACAGTCATAGCTTGGTACTCGACTGCTTTGGAACTCGTTGAATTTGGTACTTGATGCATTTCGACATGAAAATTTTGTCCCAGTGCTCATTTGTTTGGTACTTGCTGTGCGAGCTACAGCTCGTCAGTGTGGATGCCCCCTGACTCCCTGCTCTTTCCTGTGAAACAAGGGGTCACACGTTAGTCCTGCGGTAGCTCTTGCCCTGTGCACATCCCCTTGCAGTCTTATCTTAGCTTCTGTGGTCATTTTGTGTAGTTTTGGTATGAGAACACGTTAAATATATTTACATTATTTTTTATAGGAAAAATTTGTTTGATACTCATTGTTTTTGGTACTCGTCACACCTCCTGGAACCAATAAATGGTGAATTAAGTCTTTGGCCATTGGTTATTAACTCAACCTCCAGCCCCTTTCCCCTCCCTGGAGGTTGGGAGGTGGAACTAGAAGTTCCAGCCTTCCAATTATACTGTTGGTTCCTCTGGCAACCAGCTCCCGTCCTCTGAGAGCCATCTCATCAGCATAAACTCAGGTATGGTTGAAAGGGGCTGATTATGAATAACAAAGACACTCCTCTCATTTCTATCACTCAGGAAATTTCAAGGGTTTTGGGAGCTCTGTCAGGAATTAGAGGATGAAAACTAAATATTCAGTCACAATAGCACAGCCTTTTCTCTGATTTAGGCAAAAGAGTTTGTAGCAAAGAAAATTATTACTAATTGTAATTACTATTTTTAACGTTCAAAATTAATGCACCCACATTGGTATTATCCAGATGTCCCTTGAGGGAGGTTGCTTGCTGTTCACTTCTGGCTTCTAGTTCTGTTTCTCAATCAGATATTTCACATTTGCTATCCAGTATGGCAGAATCAACACAAACAGAAAACAAAAAACAGTTTTTTTTGACAATTTATCACCCCATATCCCATCACCCCCCCCCCCCATGTCCAAAGGGGGGAAAACCCACCAAACAAACAGACAAACAAAAAACACCCAAAATAAAAACACCAAAACCATTCACTTGAGATCTTTGGGTTTGGAGAAGACCTTACAGAGAGCCACAGGGGGTTTACATTCTGCAACACCATTAATAACTTCAAATTTAGTTCTTATATACTCCCCTTCACAGAAAGCCTTTTGGCTATTTCCTCCAAGCTTAACTCTAGTTTTCATTTATTTTCTTGGTTTTCTGTTTCTCAATTCTTTACTAGCTTGGGCCGCTCTCCAAAGTACTCTTATTTATTTATTTGTTTTTGGTCTGGTTTTCTCTACCTACTACCGTCAAAGTCAGTTCTAGGCCTCTCTCTGCAAACTGAAGTCCCATTAATCTGCTCTGAAGAACCCGGGCCTCTCTTCCTCCTTTAAGCAACTTCAATAGAGGAAGAAAATGTCTTCACTGGTGTGAAGTATGCACCCAGGTAAACACCTCATCACCTCCACCCCCTGAGTAGAACTGGCTCACTCATTTTTGTTTCTGGTAACATTGGATTTTTCGCTTTCACGTAGGACAAATAAAATTCTAGAATTTGCTGAAATGCATTTGGTGAAGAATAAGTAGTAATGACATGGCAAAGAGAAATCATTGTTTAACTGTACGGTCTATTCTGTCTCCTGGGGCTCAGTGTCCTTTGTGTCTTCTTACCTCAATAATGGGTTTATCCTTTTAAATCCATGCTGTTGTAAGGGTGGGTTTTATAGAACAGAGACTATAGAAAAGTCTGGCAACAAGCAAGGTGTCCAGGTGTGTTTGGAGGGTGGGTGCCTTGTGTGAATAGGCCTAAGACAACTTGGATATGCTTTCAGGTTGATCTCAGTAGTCCCCACTAATTAGAGGGGTATGATGATTAACTACCCCCCCCCCCCACATGCACGCATGCACACACACACACACACACACACACACACACGCACACACATACACATTCACGTTCTTGGTGCCAAGATATAATGAAAGCAAGTCTTAGTTTAAATTCTTCCCTTCATAAAGATGCTTATTAGCAAGCACATTATATAACTTGCTCTGCAGGTGGATGAAGCCCTAGCTCTGTTCTTTTTTGGTCTCCTGAAAACATCTTGCAGAAACGGTTCAAGTGAGGCAAAGGTGGCACTACTCCAGTGTCAGGATTCAGTGACCTACTGGGGAACCAACAGTCCTCAGACTCACTGGCTGGGCACAGGATGTTAAGAGATTGGGCAATAAATACAGTGCTCATTATATTATTACACCATTTTCACATACATGTAGGAGAGTGTCTCAGTCCACCTATTTTCAATGTCTCTAATTTCACCAATGGTAACCTATTTCTAGCATCTGTCATACTAATTAACAAGCCACTAATTTAATCATTGAAACCTTTATTAAGCCAATTGTCAAAACTTCCAGTGTTGATCAGAGATAAGGATAGCTGAAGGCTTTTGTAGTAGTTGCCTCTGATTGAATAATGGTGGTTAACTACCCTAGAGTATGAATTTTCATTTAGGGCAACTGTGGTTAGATTGTAGTTTAAACTAACAATGATGTAATATTATACTGTAAGCAAATAGGCTTTGGGAAGGGAATATATTTTGTCTCAAGATGTTTAAGTATTTTGAATGTGTTTTCTAATCAGAGTGCATCATTACTCCTCCCTTCCAAAGATCATCTCCAAGACTACAGGGACAAAACAACAGCTTTTTTTTTTCTCTATGATGTAAGATTGCAAACAAAGGCAGAACTCACTGTTGTAAATAAGTATGAATAGAAGCGGTCTCGTTTGATAGAAATACGTCTTGTAGTCATTGTAGTGGGTTAATCAAAGAACTTTCTAAAGGGATAGATATCCATTTTTCTAGCATGTAAATTTTGTTTCCCAAAACAACAACAATAGCAACAAAAAAACCAAAAGAAATGCTAGAAAAATGCAAAAAAAAAAAAAAAATCTCAGAAACCTCAATGTGCCTCCTTGCTTTTCATTTCTTTGAAATTCAGTGGGGTAAATATTGCTCATGACTTGCAGACCAAATAAAATGCACAGCAATTGGAAATTCTGCCCACCATTAAGTCTGTTTTTTTCTTTCCTAGTAGTATCAATTTAGACAAATTGATGGCTTCTCCCATTAAGGAGAGAAAGACAAATAAAGGGAATAGACAATTAACCTTCCTAACCAACCTACAAAATAAAATATTCATAAAAACTAGATTTCTTAATTAGCCAAAGGGCCATGGAAAAATGAGTTTATGAAAGGCCACTTGAAAATTAGGATTGCAAACACATCTGAATTTTTACATTGTTCAGGGTGGATGGCAAATTAATCTCCCTAATTAGGATCTCAGCTATCTCAATGGTAAAAATCTTGTGTCAAGTTCCTTGGGAGGATTTAGATATGAGGTAATGATTTTGTTGATACTTCTAGAGAACAGGGTAAATTTTTTGATGTGCAATATTTTAAAGACTGATTTGAATGAACAGGTTCCTCATTTATAATAGACTGCTTATATTGGGAATAATTTTACACTTTTTGGCTGTCTCATCTTTGAATTTATTTCCCCCAGCCTATACTGTCCTATTCTCTCTATCACCCTGGCCTTTCCAGTCTGAACTCTATCATTTTTTTTGTGCTAAGTCTGGGATTTCTTTACCAGTAGGAGAGTGAGTCCAGGGAGGAGACTTATATTTGGGTCTGGATGCATTGTGAGTCTTCGAGGTGGGGAAGGACAGATCCAACTGCCAGTGTTGGGAAGTCAGTAAGTGTGGGAAATTAAACATAGTACCTAGTGAGGCAGTTAATTAAAAGATAATGGAAAACTTATCAGATTTGTATGGAACCACAAAAGACTTCAAATCACCAAAGCAAAACTACATAAATAGAGAAAGACTGGTGGTATCATGCTCCCCAATTTCAATTTGTACTACAAAGCATCAGTAATCAAAACAACTTGGTCTTGGCAGAAAAACAGACACACAGACCAATGGAACAGAATTGAAAACCCAGAAATAAATCCACAAATATTTGGACAAATAATTTTTGAAAAAGGAGCAAAAAATATGCAATGGGGAAAAGATAGCATCTTCAATAGATGGTGCTGGGAAGACTGGAAAAACGTATGCAAAAGAATAAATCTGAGCAGTGATCTGTCACCATATACTAAAATTAATTCAAAATGGGTAAGACCCAAAACAATAAACCGTATAGAAGAAAACGTTAGTATTAAACTTACAGACCTCAGGCTCAAGGAAGACCTCATGAACCTGACCTCAAAAGCAAGGGAAGTAAAAGCAAAAATAAATGAATGGGACTATATCAAACTAAAAAGTTTCTGCACAGCAAAAGAAATCTTCAACAAAGCAAAGAGATAGCCAACCAAATGGGAGAAAATATTTGCAAATAACACATCTGATAAGGGTCTGATATCTAAAATATATGAAGAGCTAGTACAACTCAACAACAAAAAAAACAAACAACCCAATTAAAAAGTAGGCAGGGGACCTAACCAGATACTTCTCCCATGAAGACATACAAATGGCCAGCAGACATATGAAAACATGCTCATCCTCATTAGCTATCAGGGAAATGTAAATCAAAACCACAATGAGATACCACCTCACACCTGTGAGGATGACTATTATCAACAAGACAAGGAATAACAAGTGCTGGAGAGGATGTGGAGAAAAAGGAACTCTGGTACACTGCTGGTGGGAGTGCAAACTGGTACAACCACTGTGGAAGGCAGTGTGGAGGTTCCTCAGAAAATTGGGAATGGAGTTACCATATGGCAATCCCCTTTCTGGGGATTTACCCCAAATATTTAAAAACCTTAGTCCACAAAGACTTACATACCCCAGTGTTCATCACAGCGCTGTTCACAGTGGCCAAGACATGGAAACAACCAAAGGTCCCTGCGACAGATGACTGGATAAAGCAGCTGTGGTACATATACACAATGGAATATTACTCAGCTGTAAGAAAAGATAAGATAATACCTTTTATAACAAAATGGATGGACCTTGAGATCATCATGCTAAGTAAAATAAGCCAGACAGAAAAAACAAAGAACTGTATGACTTCACTCATATGTGAAATATATAACTGAAAGCAACCAAAGGAAAAAAAACCTCATGGACACAGTCAATGGTTTAATGGTTACCTGGGGGTAAGGTGGGAGAAGAGGGAGGGGGAGTCATATACATGGTGATGGGAAGAGAACTGACCCTGGGTGGTGAACATCTAATGCAACACATAGGTGATGCAATACAGAATCGTACACCAGAACCTATGAAATTCTTGCTAACCAATGTCACCCCAATAAGTTGAACAATAAAAAGAAAAGATAATGGCCCATGACACAGGGGTAGCACACAGGCCTTGTACCCACCAGGCCCACTCTTCTACACCAAGGACAGTCATCACTAATTAATTGATCATGACATCTTATCCTCTAGAACCTAGACAAGGCCTTAAACTTCCTTTCAACAAGTATTTTAAGTAGCCAATACAACGTTTGTGGTCTACTTGGATGACCCACCTGGGGGACGAGAAATCACAGAGCAGGCAATAACAGGAACAGCAAACAGGCCACAGGATGTGGGAGCAGCCTCCTTGTGGCTAACTGGCCTGACGAGTCCTTTGGGGAACGCCAGGCAGCAGCAAGGCGTGAAGCCCTTAGTTGTGAAGGGACTGGGATGTGGGCAGTTTACCAAGAAGAAGAACGGGACAGTGTTCCAGAGCTGGACTGTCCAGTGGGGACTAGGGCTCTGAAAGAAAGAAGCCGTATGACCAGGCCTGGGGAGCCAAGTTGAAGCTGGGGTAACTGCAAGGAGAGCCGAGTGCCGTTCCCTGGAGTAATGGGACAGAAACGGGAGATGGAAAACAACACTCTACATTGGGGATCTGCTTTACAGACTTGATCTTATTTCAGAGGCAGCTTGTGGAATCCCTTCTGCCTCAGAGTAGGTTTGTTCCTGGGTTGGATCCAGGCCACGCTGCAGAGGCCTCGTGCCAGGCTGGGGCTGTCACTTGCCACCTCCTCTTCTTGCTTGTCTTTTTAAATCCCCAATGGGATTTTCAGCTCTTGAGGAGAGACACTGAGATTACTGCTTCTTTGTGTTCTCCCCGGATCCTCCTACTTGCCTTAGGTAAATATTTGTTATTTGACTGCTGTATCCTGGTACGTGCAGCATTTGCTTTAGAAGAAACGTATTTCTATGGATTGTGTCTCAAAGCTGACATCTTTGTGAGACCAAATCCTGATGGTCCTGCAGTCCTGGGTAGTTGTTGAATGATCAGGTAGTAGGGGTAAGAAGTAAAGTCTAAATCCTTGCTAACAGATGTCACCCCAATAAGTCTAACAATAAAAATGAATAAAAAAAAAAGAAGTAAAGTCTAGACCTAAATATGTCATAAGTGATTGTGAGGAATGTTCTTGTCTAATCACTACATTCTTTTGTATACCTGAGACTAATAAACAATTTAGAAATAAAATACATCATAAGTGATTGGACAGAATTGACCCAATGGGATGCCCTCCACTTTGAACCTCTTTGTGAGGGTGAGTCTGGGGTGAAAACTCTGAAAGCCAGGAGAGGATACAGTACAGAATTCTCACAACCTTTCTAGGATGGACTTTGCGAGTCTCAGGGTACACACAGGCCCCCATTCGTTTCAATGTCTTTTCGTGTTGTCTGAAATTCCTGTACTACTTCATTTGCATCTTTGAGTCAAGTCCATGAGAGTGTATATACGAGGTGTGATTAAAAAACATGGTGAATGTTTAAGTTAAAATTTTTTTATTACAGTAAAAGACACATGGCCATTAATCCCCCTCTGAACACACCTATCCCATCGTTCCTGCCACTTTCTGGGGCGGTTCTGGAAGTCCTCTTTCGTGAGTGTCTGAAAAATGGGGCAAACAGTTTCATCTTCCATCATGACAAGGCTCCGTGTCACACATCGCTTCTGTATGGCGATTTCTGTCAAATAAAAACATCACAGTGTGTCCTCATCCACCTTATTCACTGGATATGACACCGTGCGACTTCTGGCTCTTCCCCAAAGTCAAAATGACCGTGAAAGGTGAACGTTTTGAATTGATTCAGGGCATCGAGGTGGCCACAACAGCACAACTAAAGACACTCATGAAAGAGGACTTCCCGAGCTGCTTCAGATAGTGGCAGGAACGATGGGATATGTGTGTTCAGAGTGAGGAGGAGTACTTTGAGGTGAATTAATGGCAATTTGTCATTTACTGTAATACATTTTTTAAAATTTAAACATTCGCCGTGTTTGTTTGTTTGTTTTTAAAAATTCTTTTAGCACACTTCATATAGCCAATGTCTGGAAGATTTAAATTAAACCAATATCAGTTCTCTGTTTTGCAAAATTAAGGGCTGTCAGATTAAGCTTGGTATGGAAAAATAAATTGAGGGAAAACTTGTGTCCAAATTAAAAAAAAAAACGCTGAAAGACAGACCCAATCATTATTTCTCAATACAGGGCATCTCTCTGTAGATGTTCATGTTGGATGCGGAGACATGCAAGTGAAATAACATGGGCTTTGGGATTAGATGTTACTTTTACTCTGTTGCTTACTTATTTGAACAAGGTAATAAACCTCTCTGATTCTCAGTGTCCTAATCTTTAACATGAGGATAACAATGCCTGCATACACAATTTTTATAAGGAAGTAAGAGAATGCTCATAAACCGTGCAACAGGTAGTAAATGCCTAATCAAGTATGGATGTTATTACTAAAGTTTTGATTCTTTTTTGGAAAGTAGATGAGTCCATTCTTAATCTGTTCTTATTCTTTTCTGACTTTCTCTTCATTCCAGAAGCAAACCAACAAAACAATAAATTACAGTCATTGGGATGTGTCACATTTTTGGTATTTTTATTCATTAGATATGGACGTGTTTGTCATTTATTATTTTATTGTTCAGGCAACATATATCATAACATACAAGCAAATGCAGTCATTGAAGTACATGCTTATAAGAGCATTTTCTACAAACCGTTACAGAATCCACATAAGGAGTCAGGGCAAAGTGACTTTTCGATCTACAGAAGCTATTGAAAGAAGTACACATGAATTCCAAAATGCAAATACTGAGGACATCTCCCCGCCCCACCCTCATCCCTGCTATTTTTCCTTCACCCTGATAGCCTTTGGGTTTGTTCTAGCTTTCATGTCATCTTTCAATCCTAAGTACTATTCTTATTTAGGAGTTGTCTCTCATATATATCTTTTAGGCAACCATGGCGAATCAGAGTGAGATGTATGTACTAAGGCAATTCTAATCCAATAACATCTTAGTCCACATTTGTAACTTAAGGAAAAATATTAAACTCATGATATAAGGGAGCCTGATGTGTTATATATATATGTGTGTGTCCCTAGTCACCATGAAACCCTTCTATTCTGCAAAAATATTTTTATAAGATCGGTTTCAGTGTCTGTGATCATGGCAATAATTTTTCACACCCTGGCACCTATTAAATTAGCAACCAAGTTCTTTTCTTGAGCTATTATTCAAATGGATTCCATCTGCATTTAAATTAATGTCATGATCATAGAAATTAACAATGGCAAAGGTACATTAAATCACCAAGTCCATTTCTTTGCTAGGGGAGAATTTATCTTTACATCCTAATCTCTAGTGCTTTGTCTGGTCTTGTTTTAAATATCTTGAATAAGTGTTATTCTGATTCTGGGTGGTCATCTCATCAAATTCCAGAGGAATTTCTCTTTCACAGCCTACTGGAATATGGATTTTCTGATGCTGTGCAATTGGCCAGTGCTCAGAGCTGCCAGCAATCAGGCAGTGAATTTTCCTGAGAAGTGAGTGAATATGTGTGTGTGTGCACTGAAGAGCATTGGGTAGGTCATGGGAGGGGGGCAGAAAGGCAAAAAGAGGGCAACTCGAGGAGGATGATGTGTTTGATTGTATCTGAGAGTTGACAGTGGTTTGCTTTCGTTTTGTAACACCCTGAGTGACTTGGGGCATTGAAGGGAGACGTAGGCATAATCACTAAGCCAAGAGAAAGGCAATGAAAAATGTGGGTGGGTCTAATGGCAACTTGAGTAGTAATTATGAAATTCTTATGAGGTCAAATACCTAGAAACCAACTAAAACATTCTTTAACTTAAGTTTATACTTTATTAATCTTACATATGGATAGTTTAAGTTATAGGCTCTGAAGTAGAAAGTCAGTCTTGGCATTCTAATGTTAGCTATTTTTCTTTCTTTATAATTCAGTGGCTAGACAAATAGGTAGGCAGATAGATAGACAGACAGACAGACAGGTAAAATATGCATCTATAAACACCATCCAGCTCAAGAGACAGAACATTATTAATACGATGAACACTTCTTGGATAGCTGTTTTAAAAGAAAATGAACATTAACTCAAATAATCTTCATATTCTTTTTTATAAAATGAGATAAACAAAAGGCATGAATTAAGTACTTACAAATGATAAGCCACAGCAAAAATAAAACAAATTTTGTGATCTTATTATGACAGATTTTTTTAAAATTCATTTTTATTGTTAGACTTATTGGGGTGACATCTGTTAGCAAGGATTACATAGGTTTCAGGCATACAATTCTACAGTGCATTGTCAACTTGTTGTAAAATAAGTTCACCACCCAGTGTGAGCTCTCTTTCCATCACCTTATATTTATTATGACAGATTTGTTACTCAAATTAAACGAGTTTGATAGAACGTAGAGGAGGAGTTGGTGCCTTAGAACTGATGCGAAAAGCATGAGGTCTCCTCTTTCAGAATCTCATGGAATATAAGGCTCATGAAGTACTTCAAATTCATTCACCCTCTGCTGTGCTGCTTGAATTCCCACTTTAACCTCCAGGACAAGTATTTGTTCAACTCCTGCTTGAATACCTCTGTGTTGAAAAAGTATCAGCATACAAGTCTTCAATACTAATGGTTTGAAGGTTTTTATTTCCACTGAGATCCAAACTCTGCCTTTTCAAGCCTTCTGCCCATGGATCCTGCACTTAGGGCCATGCAAAATTAATCTCATCTCCTATAATAGCTCTTCAACACATTTGAACACAGTTGTCATCGCCGCATGCCTCAACCTTCTAAGTGCTCCCAGCCCCAGTTTTTTAAGATAATTCACTGTTTCCCATACACCATCACTGCCTCTGCCTGGTGTGCATATGACTGTCTTAAGTGGTAGCTTCAGGCAAATCCATTCTTCACAGTCTTCCTGCAGTATATGAGGGCTCAGAAAAAAATCCAGCCATAAGAGCCTCTATTTTTCATATTACATGGCTGGATACTTCCTGCACAGCTCTCGCCTGTATGCTCCTTCAGTGCCTGGAACTCAACAGGAGCTTAATATATATATTTGCCAAATAGGGTGAGCATAGTCTAGCCCATCGTATAGCATAGTTATCTAGTATTGTAAACCTTAGTCTAGAAGAACAAATTTTCTTCATTACCTTCCATATCATTCTCTTCCCAAGTCTCAGTCCTCGTTAGAAGAAGAGGTGAAAACATTACCTTTGCTTCCAACTCTGTCAAACTCTCAGAAACTGAGACTTCTTTTGAGAAGTCAAAACACAGGAAGAATTACTTTAAGCCTTTCTCTCCTCTGCCTGCTTTTCAAAAAAAACAAAAACCAAAACCAAACCAAACAAAACCCCAGCTTGCTTTTAACAAGTTGAGAATTCTCTCAATTACCCGCTAACATGGATCGAGTCTGCACTATGTGCCTACTGCAGAGCCTTTATAGAACCTCTAGAGGACATGGCATAGATTTTACAGCAGTGGCTTGCTGGTGTCACTCAGGCTGTTGCTGGTGTAAGTCCTTGTGCAAAGTAGGAAAAGGAGAGGCACACCCTCTGTTGGGCCCATAGATAACCCCTCCCTGTCCTCTCTGCAGCCCTACTCCCTTCTCCACCGGACAGGTCTGAGGGCTCATCCTCTCAGACAAGCCAGCAAATCCGATGACTGATCATAGAAAAGGTCTTGGAAACTCTTGTTGATTAAAAGATGATGTTACAAAAATAAACAAACCAAATGCTAATGATTACATTTAAGGGGAATGAGCCAAATGAATTTATTTAAATTTGGTCATGCCTGCAACCAAGTCCACTTTGCTCAGATATGTGCAGTTTTACAGAGACAAATATTAACAGAGCCTGTAAAGATGAGGAAGGCTTGTAATTTGAAAGTGGACCAGCTGTGTTTTCTGATGCACGGGCTACCTAACTGAGCACTGGCTTTGCCTGTTAAGTAATGTAGCCCAGACAGAGAAGGTGGAGGAACCTCTCTAGCAGGTGGCCTGATGCTTGATGGTCCCAACTCTCAAGCTTAGATATTTGGTGATAAAAAGCTGAGCTGATAAGGAGGTGGAGGTGCTGGAAGAAACAAATTAGCACATTCCTCCTGGGCAGTTCAACTATTCCATCAGTCATGTCTTCTGCCAATGTAGTGACTGCAAGGCATGAGATGTTAATTTGTGCGCATTGCCATTAGGAGCCTGGGAAGTGTGTTCTGTAATCTGTCTGATTCTCAGGCCACCAGGCAGCCACTCTGTAACCTTTGGGGTCTAATCAGTTGCAAACTCCTCTATTCTGGTGGTTACCAATGGGATCAGCAGACTAGGCCCTATTTCCTAACTTCCTTTCTCCACCCTGCACCCGCTACTATTTCTTCCTTTTTTCTCTCTGTATGAGTCTAAGATGCCCTGGACAATAAGGAAAACTTTGCATCCACAGGGAACAATTGGTGACTGGCTGAAATGCTTTCCTACCCCCCGAAGGGAAACAGTGGTGTGCGTGAAAATGAAGTAAGTGTATTTCAAGTGGTTTTGAAGAGGCCATTTGAAACCATGGAGAATAACACCCAGTGTTGCAGTACTGGGAAGGTGACTGCAGTTTGTTTATGATGTTTTCCCCTAAGAAAGCCTACAACCTGTCTTTTTTGGGAAGGGGGATAGAGAAGAGATAATGGGACCATTAACAAGAAAAGCAGAATTCACCCCTAGCAATACAAATAATTGGAAGTTCTTAAATGGAAATGGCGTGGTTATAGATGACATAACAGTTGTTGATGTAAAATGGGATGTCCCCTGAGGCATAGATAGCTTTAATTGTTCCTGTCCAAGAGCTTTTAGGAACTCACGAATAAGCTGTATTTTATAGTATCTTTGTGGTAGGTGCCCTGAATAGCAACAAAGACATGTTTAATAGAATTATTAATATCTTTCCAGACAGAGCCAGAAGACTCACAGAGCAGTACTTTTACAGTACTGTAAGTATATATGCTGGAGTTCATTTCCATTTGCTTTCTGTTTGTGTTCTGTCACATAGAGGACACACTGTGAGATGTAGCCGTGTGCTTGACCTTGATGAAGTTCCCTATTCACCTCCTGATTCATTTCCTCATCTCTGCAACGAGGTGCTGGGAGGAGAGATGACGTGATCAGCTTTTGGAGAGGAGGGCAGGAGGTGTTCTCAGTCCAGCATGTGGGAAGGTCAGACCAAGCAGCCTGAGTGAGGTGGCTCCTCCTGGGGGACCTCTCACACTGCTGGCTCCTGCCACCTTCCAAGAACTTGGAAAAATGTTATGGCTCTGTGTCATGGAGGAGAGGTTTGTGCCCTGTGCGAGGCTGGTTCGTTCTTTTTTCTTTTTTTAATTTTTATTACACACTCGGGTTTGTTCTTGATGTCAGTCTGCCACAGTTCACTGGTTATTCACAGAATCCCAAAGGAAAATGCCCAGCCTCAAGGCGCTGTCTCTGCAGTGTGTCCTCATCCAATTCACTGATTTCCGAGCCTTCTGCAGACCACGTGTCAGCTGTAACTGTCTTTGAGCATCACGTATCTAGTTTAGTGGGCACTTGTCTTCTCAGAGCTGTGTTTTATGTAGCTTTCTGGCCCAACCGTGAAGCCATTCCTCGATGGTGAGAAGTGCAGCCTGCTTCCTTGGCTCTAGCCTGGGCCTAGGCTTCAGTGAGGACTGGTCCATCTCTGAGGCCTGGACACCATGCGCTTCACTTTTACCCACTCTGCATTGTCCTAAATCTCACCGTCGTGGCTGTTTGATCTCACTAAGATAGCTACACTCTGGGCTTTCTGCCTCTCTGGTCTGTGCTGCTTGCTCTGTCCAGGTTGTATTTCGTGGCTTATCCCTTCATTCAACACTGTTTTAAAAACAGGCAAGGAAATCTCGTTTTTTTATTGAGCTTTATAGTCTAGTTGGGAGAGAGAAAGTAAAAAGTGATTCTCAACCTTCCTAATGCCCCGACCCTTTAATACAGTTCCTCATGTTGTGGTGACCCCCATAAAATTATTTTCATTGCTACTTCATAACTGTCATTTTGCTACTGTTATGAATCATAATGTAAATATCTGATACGTGTTTTCCGATGGTCTTAGGTGACCCCCGTGAAAGGGTCGTTTGACCCCCGAAGGGGTTGCGACCCACAGTTTGAGAACCGCTGATCTATAGCTATATCTGACTGCCTACCTATCTACCTATCTACCTATCTACCATCTATCTGCCAATGAATGTATATGGGAGTGTTGGTGGCAGGGTTAGATCTTGTGATTCTAGGTAGCTGGGTAGCTACAGAACTAGCGTTCTTTATCCTTCTGGGGGTTCTGTTATGACCCTCATAGGTGTTGGGTAAAGGGGGAAGTGAGGCTGAAGATGGACAGCTGCTCCAGTAATGACCCGGAAATAGAACCAGGATAGTAATTAGTTAACCGGGGCTTTGACTTCACCTAAGTCTGAGTATTTTATTTGGGTTGATTGACCTAATTAATTGTAACACTGAAATGTACTCATTACTGCTTACTTCCAAAAGAAATGGATGTGCATATAAAAAAGATACATATGGTGCTTTGCCACTTAATAAAATGTTCTCATGAACACAATCTCACGTTAGCCTCAAGGGTCTTGGGAGGCGGGCGGAGCAGACAGCATCTTCCCATGATAACATCAGACCCATAGATTGCAGTCCTACTGTGTTTTCCTGAGCTAGTTACTTAAATTCACAAAGACTTCTTCTTCATCTACAAAATGGGGATAATGCTACCTTGCACTGGTCTGGTGAGTTTCAAAGAAAAGAAGATGTAGTACCAAGGTAGTGTCTGACAAATCACAGAAATGCTAAATGACAGCCATTTTTATAATTACTACCATTTATAGTTGAGGAAACTGAGGCTCACAGAGGAAAGCAATTGGCTCAAGGATGTTAATAATGGGCTAGAACCCAGATTCAGAGGCTGGTTGTTTTCCCCTTGTAATGCCAGGGTCTGTCTGTGCGACATCCACATTAAATTTCAGACAAATGGCCTTCTTTTCTCCCCAAATAATTAGTGCTGTTGATCTTGTGACATGCTGATCATTTCAGGGAGAAATGAAATCTGCCGTCAGAGACACCGTAGTCAGGGGGATCGGGATGGTCTCTTTAGGTCCTGAAGCACCGTCATGGACTTGGGTGAAGAAAACACTGGGATAAAGTAAGGAAGAGGCTGTGACAGCTCCTGCCAAACTGGGAGGTGAGGAAAGTCACCCAGTACCTTTTCAGTTCACTGGGAGCATCAGGTATCTGCTCCTAGAGGATATTTTTCTAAGCTAGTGCCTTCCATCTGAGGCATCTAGATGAATTGATTCTCTAAGTGTGAATGATTGAGACATATTTCCCAAAAAATCATTGGGATGGACATACTGCTCAACAAAAATTGAAATTAAGAAGTGTTTAAAAAAACCACAGCACCTCACCAGATTTCATCTTCTTCAGACAAAACTATTTTATGCAACAGACAGAGCATATATATGGATATAAAAAATTAGCCTTAAATGTCCTGTGCTTCAAATAATCTGACTCATTTTTTAGTGCTCTATGATTTGTGAAGTTTCTTATGAACGTGACCTCCTTGGAACTAAATAGTTTAGCTGAGTTGAAAGGCAGATGTTCATCTGTCTGCTTCAGTCGTGGGCTGAGACCCAGGGAGGGTTGTAAACTCAAACCCCGTCGGGCATGAGATCATAGGGAGTGGGAGCCAATGGACGATGCCTGGTCAGAAAATATTTACATTTAAAAATTTAAAAAACCCCGTGCTGGCCTATTACAGCTTGTCTGCAGGGTCAGTGTGGCTCGTCCCTTACTCACAGCAGTATGTATAAAGCCATGAAGCTTGTAAGTGGCAGAGTGAGGCCTAGAGTCTAGATCTCTGTTTGCATTCAGAGCTCTTTCTATAGAACCTCCTTCCTTCATGTTTATATTAAGTCTCTTGTGTTCCTATGAATAAGAACAAGAGCTAATATTTACTGAGCACTTTACAGTTGCCCTGCTCTCTTGCCTCCCATTTAAATCTCTCAACCACCCTGTGAGGCGGGTACCATATTGCACCCATATTGCAGATGCCGACGAAGAGCAGTCACCTGCCCCCAACCTCACTGAGCTCAGACGCCCAGGGGCCAGCACTGGCAAGCCGGCAGCCTGGCTCGAGCACGTGTGCTGTGTGCTTTTAACCAGTGCCTGGTACGAGAGCACTAACTCATTCTCTGCAAATGGAAAACCAAAAATACGTTAACCAGAGTCACGGGCACAGCATCCTCTTAATAACAATAGACAGTTTTTCAGAATGCTCTGTGGTCTCAAAGGCAAAATAAAGATGAAGCGCTTTTCCCAGAGCCCCTGTGGCCCTCGTGCGTGGGCAGGGCTGGTTGGTGTCTGGAAGTCAGCCCCCTCCGCAGAGGGAGAAGCCTTGGGTAGCAGCAGCGAGGGCGGTGGGGGTGGGGTGGGGGTGGGCAGCCCTGAGAGGTACACGCTTCTCTCGGTGGCAGGAGATGTGGTAAGAGGTGGAATGGATATAGGTACTCAAGTTAATTTGCATACTTTTTCATATCTTTCCCCTCTCGATCAAATTTTCCACTTTGCTTTTTAAATACATTAAAAAATGGTTACACCATGTATTTGCTGTAATTCGGGGTGTGACCTGGTCTCCCTGTGGCATTTGCCCCTCTGTAATGTTAGGCCTACATCAGGAGTAATGTGAGGAATAAATGAGTGTGTGCAAAGCACTTAGCATAGTTTTTGTCATATCCACTGTAAGGACCCAATAAATGTTAGCCATTGTCATTGTTGTTTTAAAAAGTGATGGAAAAATCTTATGACGGGTCTATTTCAACATTGTCCCACTTAGAAACAAGTAAGGGGGTCCCTTGGGTTGGGCATTTATTTTGTTCTTATTTTTAAATTGGAACAAAAACCATTTACAACTTTTAAAACATTTACCGCTCTTCCCGGTACCGCAGGCTCTGGGCCGGAAGTTCACCTCCCCATTACTGGCTTTATCTTAGTGTCAAGCCCACGAGACAGCTAACTACTAATGTGTTTCCATTTGATGTAAGTGGAGACTGAGGCTCAGAGAGAATAAGTGACTCTCAAAACCATTCAGCCACGTAAAGGCAAATCAGAACTAAAAGCCAGGTTTTCTTTTTTTTTTTTTTTTTAAATTCATTTTTATTGTTAGACTTATTGGGGTGACATCTGTTAGCAAGGATTACATAGGTTTCAGGCATATAATTCTACAGTGCATTGTCAACTTGATGTATAATAAGGTCACCACCTAATGTGACTTCTCTTTCCATCACCTTATATTTAGCTTCCCCCCCTCCTCTCCCACCCCCTCCCCTTTCT